>JAFEMH010007460.1:0-88807 GCA_022495995.1 Adenophora triphylla var. japonica | reverse complement strand
TTGTAAATTCTGGCTAGGTAGATGCACTTAACCAAGCCATAAATGAAACAATCGGCAACCATTTAGAAGTTTGCCCCTTTGATGAAATTGAAATGACTTAAATTCTTTCCTTTTTGGTAAGAAATTTTTCATCAATCAAATTTTCTTCACTAGCGGTTCTAGCGAATTGGTAAAGATATTGAAAACCTTTAATGGTTAAATCATTGTTTTGAATTTCTTCTTTACTGAGGAGGATTCCTTTGAGAAATTTCGTCCCAAGAAAAGAGATTTTTGTTTCTCTTTTTGCCTTTAGAGCAGACGGCAAAAATTTATGCCAGTGCTAAGGATATCTTTACTACAAATTAATTGTAGTTCGAGGCAAATCCTTTTAAACTCGCCGTAAATGTTTACGGCGGTCTTTCTGCTTCCAAGAAGTTTTTATATTTCTTGAAAGAACAATTTGAGATACCATCAATTGCTTGTTTGGCAATGTCCCAATTTTCAAAGATTTCTCTATTAGGTCCATTATTAACGACATAATAGGGTTTTGAGTTTCTATTAGGATTTGAATTCCCGAATTTGACGTTTAGACCATGGAGGCGGATTCATTTCTAGTCTTTTGGGACAGAATTACTCGATTAGGTCCGAGATTAGTGTTAGCTTAATATCTCGTAAGCACTTTTAATTGAAGTTGAATCTTCCCTTATGCTTTTGAGCGGCATTAAATACGCCCATCAAGCAGTGTTGTTGTGTCTTTACAGCTTCCGTTTGAATTGGACTAGCTTCAACTTTTGTTTTTGAAAAACATGGTGTTAAGAAATTACCATTTTACAGTTCATTTCAAGGTACCTACAAGTTCGACTTGTGCTGTTAAGCCGAGCAACAGCTCTTTGGTAATGGTTCGCACTTCAAGAGTCTTACCATCTGGGTTGAGCTCTCATGAGCTCAATTTGTTGCATCAAGAGTGTTTCTGATGTTGTAACATGATTTCTTCATCCATTACGGATCCACAGCAGGGTGGGTGTGCCCGAGGTTTTACCCCTCTTAAGGAGCCGAAGCTACACTGCTATCCAGAAGGTGTTAGCAAGCTTTCTGAAATGTAAAAATTAAGTATAATGAAATTAACGAGTCAAGAAATCAGCTAAAGCTGTGTTTGTTCCCTTCTAGATGTTCTACGTGGAAGAAGGCTGCCATGCGCTTAGCCATTATTTTGCCAACGGACTAATCTACCACACTTTATTATCACCTTGAATTTTTAGTTTAAGGAAATAAGTAAAGTTTTTATATCTAGTTCTTACTAGGAACTTAACAGGAGTTAAATAGGTAGAGAACTTGTTTATTACCTTCTAATGACGTAATTATTCTTTTCAAAATTAGGGCCAATGATAATTCTTCTATGCAGCTGGAAATCGCGGAAGTGTATACGCAAGGTAGCTCTTTGTTAGGAATTATTTTTAGTATTCCACCCCAAAACGATTAAAACATTGTCAGTCGCGCCCTAAATAAGCTCAAATTGTCGTCGAGGCTCCTGGATGATAGAGCTTTGGAAAGTTGATTAGTACGCTTCTTTATCTTACGAAGATAAAGGAAATTATCGAATCTTGCCATTTCCGCGAAGAATCTTTCTTTTACCTTGCTTTGAAGAGTTTGCCCTTAAAAACTGCTAACTGGAATGTGTCGTCATGGGTTCAAAATTACTAAAGCAACTGCGGTTGTTTCTTGTCTTAGATTAGTCAGGGAACTTATGGATTTGTGATCCGGAATATGACCTTGAGGACAATGAGAACCTTGATCAATTTCTAAACCTAGGAAATTAATCTTTGTTTTATTGAGCCGAGCTTTTCTTCTTGGATAAAATGATACCCAAAGTTTCGTATTTCTTTAGAAACGACGAAACATGATAATGTTTCTATATTACATTATTGCGCTGAAGATGAGGATATCATCTCTTGTAGATGACGAGAATCTTTCATAATCTCTGAAGGCATTTTGCATGTGCCTTTGAAGATTGATACTTTATTTAAACCCAGGTAAAACTAGCCATTGATAATGTCCTTCGTGGACGCGTGAATGCCGTTAAGAGTTAAAGGCTCTTTACTTAAGCTTGTGTACTTGCCCAAATCCCAATTTTTATCTTTTTGTATCCTTAGACTTAAAAGTTTCCTTGAATAAGATAGAGAAGGGTTAGTAATGTTTGACATTACTAAATCTTCTTTGCTCAAATGATCATTATTAATGAGTGCATCCATTGCACTAAATGAAGAGTTGATTCTGGATCAAATTCTACGATGAAAATTCTTGCCCTGGCCTCAACAATGTTTGTCCTTACCAAGGACGACAGTCAAGAAAAGCGATTTCTTGAGCATCTTGACTTTGTCAAATCTTTGCTGTCGGGCATCAATTTTACATAGTAGCCTTCTTCGTCTAAACGCAGCCTCGCATCTCTTTTTGCCTTTAGGGCAAAATTTCTTTCTCATAATACACTTCTTCGGACATGTCTACTGCACAATAACAAAGGTTTCTTTCTTTCTTCCTAAGAATACTTGAATTTCAATTGCCCCGAAGCTTTTCTTCTTTTTCTTTGGATATGGTTTGGTGGCATCCATGGTAGAAATCTTTTCAACTATCTTATCGACCTTCTTAGCCGAGCGATTTAAAAACATTACATTTTCAGTTGCTCATGCAAATTTTAGAGAGTTTCTTCTTCTGCATTTGTGTGCAAATGCTAAGCTAAAAATTGTGATTCCATCTATCTTGGTGAAGCAGAAGCGATTTCAATGACGTAGCAAGAATTTTCTTATGCAATCAACTACATAAGTTTTATATCCCTTCTTGATCTCTGTGTCATAGAGATTTCTCTCGTATTCACAAGTAGAATTGTTATCAGCCCAGTCTCCATGCTTCGCAAAGATTTTACGCATTTTAACGATCGGTCTATCTTTTGCTCTTTCGATAATCGTAAATTTTTCTCTTTCTTTTGCTTTTAAGAGAAAAAATCTATACCTAAGAACATGGTATATATGCCGTCGAGAGACATATTCAAGAATCTGTCTGTGGACCGATGGAAGTCAGTTCACGTGCCATTCGGTTATCTTTATGAATTTGTTCACGCGATCCATGAGTTTTATGATCAAGGTAGTAAAAGTGCTCGGTGTTGCGATCATAGTATTTTTCTGGATTATGGTTTGAGCGATCAAACTCATTTCTTTTGCACCATAAGTCAATAAGGGTTTTGTCTTTAAATGACGGGACCAGTCAAATGAAGTGAGTAAGACCTTCCCGAAAGGTGTATCTTTTTCTTGAAAGTGGCAGTGGCTTATAGGCAGAGTCTCAAGAAGGAGTTTTCTCTTCTTTTGAAAATGGTCCTCCTTCTGGTTCTTCCCGGTAGGGATATCTGGTTCCATTTTTTGGGAATGTGTTATCCCAAATTCTCGGGGTTCCACAGGTTAGTTCTTCTTCGATCTTAGACAGAAGGACAGGACTTGGAAACTTTCGAGAGAGTCTAAGGTATGCATTTGTTTCTGAAGATTCGGGTTAATAATATTTATAACGTGTGTTCTTAGAAAACCAAAACGGGGTTTTTAAGTCGACAGCTGCTCCTCACGATAGTTTGATTGATTCTACTGTCCCAGGTTCTTCAAGAAGGATTGAGTGCTTGCAATTTCAAACTTTTTAGAACTTCTTATTTATTTGTCAAGGAGCTTTTCATTAGAGGGTTTTTGAATAAAACTCTTGAATATATTGAGATAATCCATTATTTATCTACCCCGAAAGGCCAGGATAAACTTTTGGAATTTCGTTATCTTCATTACCCACCTTGAAGTTGGGAGTAACTATAAAGGTATGGACGGATAAACTTTTGGAATTTTTCCCGTTCCTAACTCTTCATTACCAGCGCTTGAAGTTGAGGTAACTATAGAAGGTATGGACCTCTTTTCTTGTCATCTTTTCTAAGGATGACCTTACTCTCTTCTTCTTTAGGGTAAGAGAGCTTAAGCCAAATTTCGGAAAGAATTTCTTTATTGCAATGGCAATTTTCATTTAGAAATAACTTTTGCATTCATTCTTTGCTTCTCCACAATTTACGTAGTAGATGCTCTTTCTTCATTAAGTTTTTCTAGAATTTTTCCTAGAAGAGGCTTAACTGAGTTTTATCAGATAGATACGATCCGGGTATGGTGTACGCTTGTGTCATTACCCAAATTACTTGAGTAAGCTTATCTTGAATTTCTTTTAACCGAATTATTGAAGTCAGAAACTTCGGTTGTGGTTAATGGGCTTTCGATCCTCTGGGACTTTTGCAGGCACTTTCAACGCCCACGACTTTTAATCTTCACGATTTCTTCGTGTTGTCCAGGAAGGTAGAAGATTTTTGATTTCTTCTAAACTCTTTTTATCACTTAACTCCCCATGTAGTGAAAATGCGATTTGCGTGATCTGCCTGATCAAAGCTAGGTCTTTTGAGTGGTGACTTTTCCCAGCTTGGATCTTTGTGCTTAATCCGAGAAAGAGAAGGATAGGAGCTTGGATATCTAAGGAAACAATTTGATTTAAATTGTTGCAACAATTTGATTATATAAATTGTTGCAACTTTCTGATAGTCGATAGTATAACCCATGTTGCTACTAAACACATATTGTTTAGCGGGTTTGTTGCACCTTCGTCTAAAGGTTTAAGATTTAAAATCTTGCCTTTTTGTAGACATAGAGCTTCTTGATTAGAGGATTTGACATGTTGTAACTATCTCTTGCAATAGAAGCCAAACATTTAAATCTTCTATTCTTTTCTGACATAAATTTTAAGAGTTCTCGCCATTCATCATGCCTATCTCTAGGTGTTTAAGTACCTAACTTGAAAATCTCTCCGATTTCCAAGATGTTTTTGGAAATACTTTGTCTTGGTGTATTACCTAAGACAGGCTTATTCTTAGCAATGTTAATTGCCCAAGAATTATTTGGTGCCCATTAACCGTCAAGAAGTTTCGGACTTCAATAATCGGTTAAAAGAAATTCAAGATAAGCTTACTCAAGTAATTGGGTAATGACGGCCAGTATACACACCATACAGACCGATCTTGATAAAATCATTAAGCCTCTTCTAGAAAAAATTCTAGAAAAACTTAATGAAGAAAGAGCATCTACTACAGAAATTGTGGAAGCGACGGCAAAAGTTATTTCTACGAAATGAAAAATTGCCATTACGTAAAGAAATTCTCGAAGCTTTAAGCTCTCAGCCTAAAGAAGAAGAGAGTAAGATCATCCTTAGAAAAGATGATAAGAAAAGAGGTCCCTACCTTTATAGTTACCCCAACTTCAGTGTGGGTAATGAAGAGTTAGGAACAGGGAAAAATTCCAAAAGTTTATCCTGGCCTTTCGGGGTAGAGAAATAATGGATTATCTCCAATATATTCAAGAGTTTTATTCAAGAACTCTAATGAAAAGCTCCTTGACAAACAGCCAAGAAGCTAAAAAGTTTGAACAAGCGCTAATCCTTCTTGAAGAACCGGATTTAGTCAATCAAACTATCAGAGGAAGTGCTGACTTGAAGACCCTGTTTGGCTTTCAAGAACACGTTATAAATATTATTAACGAATCTTCTGAAACAGACACGGATTCCTCTAAAAGCGAAAGCCTTCCAAGTCCTTCTTCAGAAGATGAAGAAGAACCAACTGGAACCCTGAGAATGGATAACACATTCCCAAAAATGGAACCAGGATATCCTACTGGAAGAACCAGAGAGGACCATTTTCAAAAGAAGAGAAAAACTCCCTTCTTTGAGGCTTCCACAAGCCACTCTCAAGAAAAAGATACACCTTTCGGAAGGTTCACTCTTAACCTTGATTCCTGCCCAAAAGACAGAAAAACCCTTATTGATTTATGGGCAAAAGAAATGAGTTTGATCGTTCAAACCAATCCAGAAAAATACTATGATCAGAACACAGTACTCTTACTACTTGATCATAAAACTCATGGATCGGTGAACAAATTCATAAAAGACACTGAATGGGCACGAACTGACTTCGGTCCCACAGAGACTTTTGAATATGTCCTCGACGGCATATATACCATGTTCTTAGGTATAGATTTTTCTCTTGCAAAAGAAAGAGAAAAATTTACGATTATCGAAAGAGCAAAGATAGGCGCGAAAATGCGGATTTGTGACATACGTCGGTTGGAACAATTCTACTGTGAATACGAGAGAAATCTCTATGACACAGGAGATCAAGAAGGATATAAAACTTATGTAGTTGATTACATAAGAAAAATTCCTTTAGTTGGAGAAATCGCTCTCATGCGTTTTCACCAAGAGAAAAGTGCAACCACTAATTTTAGTTTAGCATTTGCACACAAAATCGTTAAAGAAGAAATCTCAAAAATTTGCGATTTAACGAGAAAACAGAAACAGCTTAAATCGTTCGGCAAGAAGTCTTTGCGATAAGATAGTTGAAAAAGACTTCAACTATGGATGTCAGTCAAACCACATCCAAAGAAAAAAGAAGAAAAGCTTCAAAGGAAAATCTAAGTATTCCTTCAGGAAGAAAAGAAAAAGCTTTAAGCCAGGTAGATATGTCCAGAAGAAGCAGACATATAAAAAGAAATTTTGCCCTAAAAGCAAAAAGAATTGCAGATGTTGGGTTTGCAATGAAGAAGGCCACTATGCAAATGAGTGTCCTAATAGAAAACAGCATCAAGACAAAGTCAAGATGCTTGAAGAAATCGTTCTTCTTGGACTATGTCCAATAGAAGACGAATACGAAGGATATGAAGAAGTTTTTATCATAGAATTTGATCCCGGAGAATCAACTTCTGAGTCTAGCAATGGATCATCAGACAGTGAATGATCATTGCAAAGAAGATTTAGTAATGCCTAACATTACTAACCCTTCCTCTATCTATATTCAAGGAACTTTCAAGTTCGAAGGATACAAAAAGATAAAATTGCATTGCTATGTAGATACAGGCGCAAGCCTTTGCGTAGCAAGTCAATATGTCATTCCACCTGAACATTGGGTGAATGCAGAAAGACCAATCTGAGTCGGGATTGCTAATGGTTCTACCATAACAATCAATAAGGTTTGCAAAAACCTTGATGTACTTTGGAGATACAATCTTTCATATTCCAACGAGTATATCAACGGGAAGGCTGGATTGGACTTCCTTATAGGTAACAACTCTGTTTAACCTATAGTCCTTTCACACGGTTTACCAACAAGATCATCTTCACAACCTTGGAAAAGGAAGAAGTATGGATTAGAAAAGTCACACGAAGCGGAGCGTGTAGGCTTTAAAGGCTTTTTAGAATCAATGAAAAAAGATTCTAAAAGTAAAAGCACGAGCTCCAGTTAACATCTCTTCTACAAAAATTTATTTTTAGAGAGGGGAGAAACTATGCTTAAAAAATTCCATGATGAACAAAAGCGATTAAGAATGCTTAACTTTCGAAAATGGAAATAAAAATAGCAATTGAAAAATTGTTAGAAAAAGTACATTCGAAAATCCTTTAGATCTTTGAAAAAACAAAGCATTGGATGAAGGCCGCATTATGTTGGTAGATCCAAAAAGTATTTGTAGGGTTAAACCTATGAAATACGGCCCACAAGACGTGGAAGAATTTGCCAAGCAAATTAAGGAATTCTTGGAAATGAAAATTATTATTCCCGGTAAATCTCCTCACATGTCACTGCCTTCCTCGTTGAAAATGAAGCGAGAAAACGACGTGGAAAGAAAAGAATGGTAGTTAACTACAAAAAGATGAATGATCTTGCGTAGGAGATGGCCATAATCTTCCCAATAAAGACGACTGCTTTGTCTCTTATCCGTGGGAAAAGATGTTGATAGTTTAGATTGCAAGTACGGATTACGGCAAGTAATGCTTGATAAAGAATCTCAACTCTTAACGGCATTCACGTGTCCACAAGGACATTATCAATGGCTAGTTTTACCTTTTGGGTTTAAACAGGCGCCATCAATCTTTCAAAGGCACATGCAAAATGCCTTCAGAGATTATGAAAGATTCTGCTGTATCTATGTGGATGATATCCTCATCTTCAGCGACACAGAAGAGAAACATTTAATACATGTTTCTGCTGTTCTAAAGAAATGCGAAACTTTGGGTATCATTTTATCCAAGAAGAAAGCTCAGCTCTTTAAAACAAAGATTAATTTCTTAGGTTTAGAAATTGATCAAGGTTCTCATTGTCCTCAAGGTCATATTCTGGATCACATCCATAAGTTCCCTGACCAAATTGAAGACAAGAAACAACTGCAAAGGTTTTTAGGAATTTTAACCTATGCATCGGATTACATTCCAAAGTTAGCAGCTTTAAGGGCACCCCTTCAAAGTAAGCTAAAGAAAGATCTTCCATGGAAATGGCAAGATTCTGATACTCTTTATCTTCGTAAGATAAAGAAGCAGCTAATCAACTTTCCAAAGCTCTATCATCCAGAGCCTGACGACAAGTTGATCATTGAGACTGACGCCTCCAATGAATTTTGGGGTGGAATACTCAAAGCAGTTAATTCTGACAAAGAGTTAATTTGCAGATACACTTCTGGCAGTTTCAAAGCTGCAGAAAAGAATTATCATTCTAATGAAAAAGAATACCTTTCTGTCATTAGAGTAATAAACAAGTTCTCTATCTATTTAACTCCTGTTAAGTTCCTAGTAAGAACTGATAATAAAAACTTTACTTATTTCCTTAAACTAAAAATTCAAGGTGATAATAAGCAGGGTAGATTAGTCCGTTGGCAACAATGGCTAAGCGAATCTGATTTCTGTAGAACATCTAGAAGGAACAAAAAACGGTTTAGGCGATTTCTTGACTCGTGAATTTCATTATACTTAATTTTTATGATTTCAGGAAAGCTTGCTAACACCTTCGGGATAAAAAGTAGAGCTTCGGCTCCTTAAGAGGGTAAAACCTCAGGGACAATTCGTCCTTACAGGGATCCAGAAATGGATGAAGAAATTATGTTACAACATCAGGAAACACTCTTGATGCAACAAATTGAGCTTGTAAGAGCTCAACTAAGATATGTAAGACTCTTGAAGTCTGAACATCAAAAGGCTGTTGCTCCTTGCCTAACAGGCACAAGTCAACTTGTAGGTACCTTGAGTACTGAACCAAAAATGGTAATTTCAACACCATGTTTTTCAAAAACAAAAGTTGAAGCTAGTCCAGTTCAAACGGAAACTGGTAAAGACACATCAATACCGTTGATGGCTGATGCTTTGCCCAAAAGCATAAGGGAAGATTCAACTTCCAACCAAAGTGCTTCTGAGAGTATTAAGCAATTAATTAATCTCAGACCCAATCAGGGAATTCAAGTCCCAAAAGACGGAGTTAAATCCGCTGACAGTGAAACGTCAAATTCGGGAATTCAAATCCTTAATAAAAACTCAAAACCCTATTATGTCGTTTTTAATGGACCTAATAGAGGAATCTTTGAAAACTGGGACATTGCCAAACAAGCAATTGATGGTATCTCAAATTGTTCTTTCAAGAAATATAAAAACTTTTTGGAAGCAAAGACTGCTGCAAACATTTACAGCAGAAAAAGGGATTTGCCGGAACTACAATTAATTTGTAGTAAAGATATCCTTAGACCAGCAAATTTTGCTGCTGCTCTAAAGGCAAAAAGAGAAACAAAAATCTCTTTGGGACGACTCCCTCAAAGGAATCCTCCCCAGGAAGAAGAAATTCAAAACAATGATTTAACCATTAAAGGTTTTGAATATCTTTACCAATTCGCTAGAACCGCTAGTGAAGAAAATTTGATTGATGAAAAATTTTTTACCAAAAAAGGAAAGAATTTAAGTCATTTCAATTTCATCAAAGGGGCAAACCCAGAAATGGTTGCCGATTGTTTCATTTATGGCTTGGCTAAGTGCATCTACCCTAGCCAGAATTTACAAGAAATTAAACTTCTGCCTAAAGTGATCTACAAGGCAGTCAAAAACTTTAGAACGAAAATTTTAAAGTCAGATAAGGATATTTTTCTTAAAATATCCAGTTCCATCCCTATTTGGGAAGAAGATCACCAGGTTCTTTACAGACCACAGCATCTGATACACATTGGTATCAGCAAGGGAGAAAACTATTCACCTTCAGAACCATCTCCTTGTACATTGGACAAAGTAGATCTATTTCCCCTGGGAAAAAGAAAGTTAGAAGAGTTTCTCACTCTTATCTTCAGGTTTTCTCAAGACGACCATATCTTCGTCAACCATGAAGACAAACATTGCCTGATGTACTCCAATTCCGGAAAACCCATCAGTCAACAAGATCAAGAAAGAATCTTATCTTTTCAGCAAAGATTCCTTCAGGGGACACACCTTCCCCACCACGACAGACGTCTTTGTCCTATTGTGGAAAAAATAGCCAAGATACCATGCTACATGTGTGGACAGAACAAAAGTGGATCTCCCACTAACAACCAGCCGACGCAAAAAGACAAAGCGGAAAAAGCAGCTGGCAAAATCAAGATGGAAGACGCGTAAGGCGGACCCCCACCATGAAGAGTAAAGTTAATCTTGAAGAAATTCAAGAACCCAAAAATAACATGGAACAGTATGATCAGAACACAGTACTCTTACTACTTGATCATAAAACTCATGGATCGGTGAACAAATTCATAAAAGACACTGAATGGGCACGAACTGACTTCGGTCCCACAGAGACTTTTGAATATGTCCTCGACGGCATATATACCATGTTCTTAGGTATAGATTTTTCTCTTGCAAAAGAAAGAGAAAAATTTACGATTATCGAAAGAGCAAAAGATGGGCGACGAAAATGCGGATTTGCGACATCTGTCAGTTGGAACAATTCTACTGTGAATACGAGAGAAATCTCTATGACACAGGAGATCAAGAAGGATATAAAACTTATGTAGTTGATTACATAAGAAAAATTCCTTTAGTTGGAGAAATCGCTCTCATGCGTTTTCACCAAGAGAAAAGTGCAACCACTAATTTTAGTTTAGCATTTGCACACAAAATCGTTAAAGAAGAAATCTCAAAAATTTGCGATTTAACGAGAAAACAGAAACAGCTTAAATCGTTCAGCAAGAAGTGCTGCGATAAGATAGTTAAGAAAGACTTCAACTATGGATGTCAGTCAAACCACATCCAAAGAAAAAAGAAGAAAAGCTTCAAAGGAAAATCTAAGTATTCCTTTAGAAAGAAAAGAAAAACCTTTAAGCCAGGTAGATATGTCCAGAAGAAGCAGACATATAAAAAGAAATTTTGCCCTAAAGGCAAAAAGAATTGCAGATGCTGGGTTTGCAATGAAGAAGGCCACTATGCAAATGAGTGTCCTAATAGAAAACAGCATCAAGACAAAGTCAAGATGCTCGAAGAAATCGTTCTTCTTGGACTGTGTCCAATAGAAGACGAATACGAAGGATATGAAGAAGTTCTCATCATAGAATTTGATCCCGGAGAATCAACTTCTGAGTCTAGCAATGGATCATCAGGCAGCGAATGATCATTGCAAAGAAGATTTAGTAATGCCTAACATTACTAACCCTTCCTCTATCTATATTCAAGGAACTTTTAAGTTCGAAGGATACAAAAAGATAAAATTGCATTGCTATGTAGATACAGGCGCAAGCCTTTGCGTAGCAAGTCAATATGTCATTCCACCTGAACATTGGGTGAATGCAGAAAGACCAATACAGGTCAGGATTGCTAATGGTTCTACCATAACAATCAATAAGGTTTGCAAAAACCTTGATGTACTTTTTGGGGATACAATCTTTCATATTCCAACAGTATATCAACAGGAAGCTGGATTGGACTTCCTTATAGGTAACAACTTCTGTTTAACCTATAGTCCTTTCACACAGTTTACCAACAAGATCATCTTCACAACCTTGGAAAAGGAAGAAGTATGGATTAGAAAAGTCACACGAGCAGAGCGTGTAGGCTTTAAAGGCTTTTTAGAATCAATGAAAAAAGATTCTAAAAGTAAAGCACAGGCTCCAGTTAACATCTCTTCTACAAAAATTTATTTTTTAGAGAGGGGGAGAGCTATGCTTAAAAAATTCCATAATGAACAAAAACAGTTAAGATTGCTTAACTCAGAAATGGAAATAAAAATAGCAATTGAAAAATTGTTAGAAAAAGTCTGTTCAGAAAATCCTTTAGATCCTGAAAAAACAAAGCATTGGATGAAGGCCAGCATTATGTTCAACTTGTCGTCAGGCTCTGGATGATAGAGCTTTGGAAAGTTGATTAGCTGCTTCTTTATCTTACGAAGATAAAGAGTATCAGAATCTTGCCATTTCCATGGAAGATCTTTCTTTAGCTTACTTTGAAGGGGTGCCCTTAAAGCTGCTAACTTTGGAATGTAATCCGATGCATAGGTTAAAATTCCTAAAAACCTTTGCAGTTGTTTCTTGTCTTCAATTTGGTCAGGGAACTTATGGATGTGATCCAGAATATGACCTTGAGGACAATGAGAACCTTGATCAATTTCTAAACCTAAGAAATTAATCTTTGTTTTAAAGAGCTGAGCTTTCTTCTTGGATAAAATGATACCCAAAGTTTCGCATTTCTTTAGAACAGCAGAAACATGTATTAAATGTTTCTCTTCTGTGTCGCTGAAGATGAGGATATCATCCACATAGATACAGCAGAATCTTTCATAATCTCTGAAGGCATTTTGCATGTGCCTTTGAAAGATTGATGGCGCCTGTTTAAACCCAAAAGGTAAAACTAGCCATTGATAATGTCCTTGTGGACACGTGAATGCCGTTAAGAGTTGAGATTCTTTATCAAGCATTACTTGCCAGAATCCAGACTTGCAATCTAAACTACTGAACATCTTTTTCCCACGGATAAGAGACAAAGAGTCGCCTTTATTGGGGAGATTATGGCCATCTCCTACAGTAAGATCATTCATCTTTTTGTAGTTAACTACCATTCTTTTCTTTCCACGTCGTTTTTCTGCTTCATTTTCAACGAGGAAGGCAGGTGACATGTGAGGAGATTTACTGGGAATAATAATTTTCATTTCCAGTAATTCCTTAATTTGCTTGGCAAATTCTTCCACGTCTTGTGGGCTGTATTTCATAGGTTTAACCCTACAAATACTTTTTGGATCTACCAACATAATGCTGGCCTTCATCCAATGCTTTGTTTTTTCAGGAAATCTCGAATTTTGGATATACAGAAAACATGAATTTTCTATATGCCAAGTTTCCTCTTGCTGCTCCAAGGATGCAGTCTTTTCGGTCATTAATCCTATTATCGATTAATGCTAATTTTACTGGAGAATTTATTCCTTCTTGGAATTCTGATTTCAGTAAAATTTTTATTGCTCCTAGATGAACCGTACTGATAGTAGGTCGAATCTTAGGATCAATCTTTAGAAGCTGTTTGTTTATTTCTTCCTTTGTAATTAAAGGCAGATAAACGCTTCCCTTAGTATCTTTTATATCAACGTGCATTTCTTTTGTGCTGACGTAGTAAAAGATACTATTCTTTCTTTTAAGAAAGTTTAAAGCAGGCATTTTAAAAATGCTTTCTTTTTTCAGGGATAAGCTAGATTTATTAATCTGGCTTAGTTTTTCTTGACTTAACAAGAGTTGTCCATTAAATCCCTCTGAGGATTCATTGAACTCAACTTGAAAATTTTCTTGATTTTCATCAAGATGATCGAGAACTAGGTCTCCTTCAGACATAGTTAACAAGGCTCTGATACCAAGATTTTGAGCGAGTGCCCTGTCCAGTACTTTTGCTCAAAGACCGTGCGGAATTGCTGATTATAAGATATAATAGAAAATGGAGACTTCAATATGAAATAACTCCTTACAGAGTTAAATCCCTTGAATACTTCCTTTTTCTTAATTCCCAAGTAATGACTATAAGTCATTTGTTAGGGAATTCATTGCATCTTCAGCAGACTGCAATTGCTTTTTGAAGGATAAATGATTAGGATAATTCCTAAACCATTGTTCACCTCTTTGCATCATAAAGCACATAGCTTTATGAACCTCAATGATCCTAACAAGATCTCGATTTTTAATGCTATCATAGCATTCTTTCTGAAGTAGCCTTACAGCTTCTCCGTTAGTTAAGACAATTTCTTGTCCATTCTTAATATATTTCCATGGGGAAATAGTATCATTAGTAGAGATAAAGATCTCTTTTTCTTTATGAACTTCGTTCATATTTGGCATAACAAATATCATAAGATAAAATTTCTTATAATAATTAAAACGTGTAAACAGGATTGATAGAAATAGTACTTTTTATGTAAAGATTTAGTAAAAAGATGATGATTAAAGATTAGTTTATACCTTTGTTCCTTAAACCATTTCCCTATGTTGACCAAATTTCAAGCATTTGCCCAGCGTTTCCCCTTAACGGCCTCCTGCCTCAGCGGGTACTTCTAACGGCTGCCTCCAGAAATCTTCAGGTCCTAAGTTAACTACTGGATAAGATTTTTAGACACTTGGGTATAAACGTGAATAATTTCTTATTTCATCACACTATTTTACATACTCAGAGAGCTTTACATAATTTCCTATTCTACTAACCCTGTTTGAGGGTTTACTCACTCATCGTTTTTCTCTCTCTCTAGGATCGACTTCCTAGCCTTGATTTTTGATGTCCATTATAGAAAAACTTTCTCCCTTATATAGAGTGCGGGAGAATAAAAAGGAAAACATATTGACGTATGCCCTTACGTCAGTACACACTGAATTATTACATAAAGAAGTGGGCGGCTCCTTTTTCTCTGCTTTTTCTCCACTAGTTCATAATGGAGTCTTCTTTTTCTTCATGGTGGGGGTCCGCCTTACGCGTCTTCCATCTTGATTTTGCCAGCTGCTTTTTCCGCTTTGTCTTTTTGCGTCGGTTTTGGAACATGATGAGTATTATTAACTAATCAAGTAAAACCCATGTATGAATACTGAAAACAGTATAAAACTGATACATTAACCTTTGATTTTCAATTTCATCATTTCTTGAATAATTTAATTTCAAAATTTTAAAATACAAACTTTTCTATTTGATTGTGTAAAAATTTTACCAGTTAAAAGTAAGCTATATTTATTTTCAAAATTTAAAATTTAGGGGTTCATATTAAAGTTTACAACAAACCAGGAGATCAATATTGCATGTAATTGAAATTTCTTATAATTGCAGGGGTCTGAGAGGCATTAACTAAAAGTTAAGGGGTCAACTAACCCCATTGCCTAGTGTAGCTCCATTCCCGCTAAGAATCTTATTTTGAGACAAGACAAAAAAAAAGTAAAAAATTTAATAAGGGATGGAAAGAGTAGTAAAATTATACTAATATTGTTTTATTATTGTTATTTTTTTAAAAAATTATTTTAATATGAATAAAAAAAAAAAAAGATAATGACAATGTTGAGAATTCTTAAACATGAAGCAAAAGAGTATGACCAAAAATTGGAATTTAGTGATAAGGGAGATGTCCACTTGAGTTTGGGCTCAAGAGCTGTTTGTTTGTTAGCATAAAATAACTTTAAAACGTAGTAAAAAAATCGAAATGAATGACCTAATTGAGTGCAAAGGTCGTATCATTCTGACACAACCAAACAGAGATTTTGGATTTTACACATTTTCTTAACTTGTTTCCCATACGAATCGAACAATTGCAGTTGCAGGCTTTGCTCCGTTGTCATCAAAATTGGTGTGCAATATTTTGTCACCTTTCATGCAACTTGCTACTCAGTGGTTTTTGTTATATAGGACTGCTGAAGAACTCCATAAGAAATTATAAGATGTGAAAATTAAAAAAAAATTAAAGGAGTGAGATAGAAAAGAAAAAGTGTGATAAAAAATAGTAATGAATAGTTAATGTGAATATCACAAATATGAATTAATTTTAAGTAAGTGTATAATACGGCCCGTATACAAAAGAATCAAAATAACTTTCATACGGTTTTCTCTTTTCATTTTATAATTTGTATTGTAATTTGTATTACAATATTATTGTATTCACTTATATTGTGTTAATTATAAGATGTGAAAAATAAAAAAATTAAAGGAGTGAGATAAAAAAATAAAAAGTGTGATAGAGAATATTAATGAATAGCTAATGTGACACTATTACATTTTTGAACAAATATAACGCATCAAATGCATCAAATGCAACTATGCTTTATAATGACGTTGCATTATTTCATCAATGCAACGATTTATTTGTGCTATTACAACAACTATGGCCTTGGCGTTGCCTTAGGTTTCTAGGCGTTACATTAGATTCATCTAATGCAATGCCAACAATAAAGCCCTTGCATTAAGTTATTTGATGTTGCATTATATCCTTCTAATGCAAGTGCTATATTACTAATGCAACTCCTTCAATAACACTCTTGCATTAAGTTACTTGGTGTTGCATTATATTCTTCTAATGCAATTGTTATATATCTAAAGATTATGGTTTAGGGTATAGGATATGGGAATATAACATATGGTTTAGGGTATGAGTTATGGTTTAGGATATAGGTACGAGTATATGGTTCAGTGGTTTTTGTTATATCGGACTGCTGAAGAACTCCGTAAGAAATTATAAAATGTGAAAATTAAAAAAATTAAAGGAGTGAGATAGAAAAGAAAAAGTGTAATAAAAAATAGTAAAGAATAGTTAATGTGAATATCGTAAATATGAATTAATTTTAAATAAAGTGTATAATATGACTCGTATACAAGTGAATCAAAATAACTTTCATACGATTTTCTCTTTTCATTTTATAATTTGTATTGTAATTTGTATTACAATATTATTGTATTCATTTATATTGTGTTAATTATAAGATGTGAAAATTAAAAAAATTAAAGGAGTGAGATAAAAAATAAAAAGTGTGAATGAGAATATTAATGAATAGTTAATGTGAATAACACAAATACGAAATTAAATACAGTAAGTATTACAAATTTATCATTTTGGGCAGTGAAATTTATTATGGAGTGACCAAAAAGAAAATTTGTAGTGTTATAGGACGGAGATAGTATGTTGCTTAGGTATTAAGGTACTTATTACCGGGTGTAAATAATGTAAGCAATAGATAATTCTATATATTTATAGTACAAGAGAGTCCTAAACTAACTTGAGATACAAGAAAGCATAATCCTAGAGATATACGTATACACCCTCTGTCCCAGAAAAGCTTCCCATTTTGAATAGTAGCAAGTCAATCGACGTCGATTTTGACCAAACTTTTAATATCAATCTATTCATTCTAATGAAATTTTAATAATTGCTATTGATAAATCATTTGATTATTTTATGGATAACAATTTTTAGATTTTTATTATGATAAGTAAATTGATATTAAAGTTTGATCAAAGTTAAACTTGGTTGAACTGAGTTCGTATTAACCGGGTAATGTATTATGGGACGGAGGGAGTGTTAAGTAAACAAAATCTAACTAAAATAGGAGACCAGATCTTCGTATTTGTAGGAGTAGATTGAAGACAAGTTATAGTATCTTTATCATACTCCCGTAAGATGGATTATCTTTGGAGAAATTCAATCTTGAAAATAAAAGACACAAATTGAGCAAGAGATAGTGGTTTAGTGAGAGTATCTGCAAATTGATGTGTTGAAAAAGTGTTGAACATGAAGAGTACCCTTCTGAACTTGTTCCTGAATGAAATGAAACACAAGAGCATATGTTTCATTCGTGAGTGAAAAACTGGATTGGCCGAGTAATGTGTAGCACCAAAATTATCACAATAAACAACAGGGGGCCGAGATTGCGAAACTCCAAGTTCAGAAAGGAGGTTACAGATCCAAATAACTTCCATGGTAATGGCATCAATAACACAAAATTCTGGTTCAATAAGATAACGCAAGAGGCGCTTAAGGGTAGTCCAGTAAGATTCTTGGGGTGATTGAGGAATTGAGCAAACGAAGAAGGCAATGTCAAGTTGAGTAAGAGAGAGATATTGAAGACCTCCCACAATGGCTCAAAATGTAGTTGGGCTGCAAATGGGTGTGCTGTTGGTAATTTTAGTGTCATCGGCTATTTTATTGTAATGGTGATTTACTAGAGATCAATGTAATTTCATATTAGACTAGGATACGAGTAAGGGAAAGTGTGGAGTACACACTCGTTTGAGCTAATACGTTTTCGACCACGATAAAGAAGTAGAGGTTAAGGGGCAGCGATTTTGACTTTGCTGATATGCTCGGCCGAGCATAGTGATTGACCCGCCCGAGCATAGCATAGCAAATTGTCAAAGTTTCTGGACAGTCATGCTCGGCCGAGGCATATGCCTTGCTCGGCCGAGCAGATCCAAGGACTCGGCCGAGCAAGGCTCATGACACGGCCGAGCAGTTGGGCAAAAGTTTCTGGACATCCTTGCTCGGCCGAGCAAGGCACATGACTCGGCCGAGCAATTCTGAACAGGTGTTATTTCAAACTGAAAAGACACAATGGTTGGCTAAAATCATGACTGTTGGAACCTTAACTAATACCTTCTCATCTGTTTATAAAAACAGAGTTTGATCTCTTTTGTATTATACAAGAATACAAGAACAACAACGAAAAAACACAACACAATTCTCAAGTTTAAGATTTGTCTTCTTTGCCTAGAAACAAATTGCGTGATTGTCTTATCCCAATAAATATTTCGTGTAACCCAGAAAATAAGGGTCGAAATACTTTATTCGAAAAGTGGATTATACACGATTCAATCATATATCCAGCATTATCATCCAAACCGAAACCTAATATCCCCAACAAACGAATAAAGTATTTTTGTGATAATCATAGCTGGAGGAAGTAATGTGAAGGAGATGACGACTAAATTTGGGAAGCTGGACAAATTTGAAGGGCTAGATTTTAGACGTTGGCAGAAAAAGATGAACTTTCTTTTGACAATGTTAAAAGTTGTGTATGTTCTATCTACCCCTATTCCAAAATTGTTGGAAGATGATAATTTGGAAGCAGTCAGATGCAGATCGAAGTGGGAAAATGATGACTACATCTGCAGAGGACACATATTAAACGGTATGTCTGAATCTCTGTTTGATATTTATCAAAATGTGGAATCTGCAAAGGAGTTGTGGGATTCTCTTGAATCCAAGTACATGGCAGAGGACGCTTCAAGTAAGAAGTTCCTTGTAAGTAATTTCAATAATTACAAGATGGTAGATTCAAGGCCTAACATGGATCAATTCAATGAACTCCTTAGAATCCTTGGACAATTTACACAACATGGGCTGAAGATGGATGAGTCAATATCTGTTTCAAGTGTGATTGACAAGTTGCCTCCCTCCTGGAAGGATTTCAAACACACCTTGAAACATGGTAAAGACGATCTGTCTTTGGTTCAACTTGGTAGTCACTTGTGCATAGAGGAATCTCTTAGGGCGCAAGAGAATGACAAAGGCAAAGGAAAAGAAGTTGCTGGACCCTCGGTAATATGATTGATGAGGGTGGAAAGAATAAAAATAATAATGAAAACAAAGGAAAGAAACGTAGTTTCAAGGACAATGGTTCTGGTCCCAACAAGAAGCCTAAATTGGCTTGTTGGAAGTGTGGCAAAACTGGTCACTTTAAAAAGGATTGTCGCTTTGGAAACAAAAAGGATGGCGCAAGCACCAGTTGTTCGGGAAAGGGGTCTAAGGACCATTCTCAAAACCAAGGTCAGAATTTAGTACATGGTTGTAACAGATTTATTAAAAATTCTGTTTCACTAATTTCTGAAGCATTTTATGTGCAGGATGATGTAATTGCATGGTGGATTGATTTCGGTGCCACAACTCATGTTTGTAAAGATCGTTGTTAGTTTAAGACATATGAACCAATGGAAGACGAATCTGTCCTCTACATGGGTGATGACCATTCCGCTCCTTTTCAAGGAAAAGGAAGTGTGATGTTGGAATTCAGTTCAGGAAAAACTATTTCTTTGTTTAATGTATTTTATGTACCAAAACTTCGTAAGAATTTGATTTCAGGTCCTGTATTAAACAAGTGTGGATACAAACAAGTGTATGAATCTGATAAGTATATCTTATCGAAGTCTGGTGTTTTTGTAAGATTTGGTTATTATAATAATGGGATGTTTATGCTGAATTTGAATAAAATTCCTGTTGATTCTAGTTCTGTTTATATGACTTCTCCTGTTGTTATCAATTCTTCATTATGGCATGCTCGTTTAGGACATGTGCACTATAAAAGAATGCTTGAAATGTCCAAAGATGGTTTAATTCCTTCTATTGATAAAAATATTGGAAAATATAGTACTTGCATGTTGACAAAAATCACTAGAAAACATTTTAAAAGTATTATAAGGAAATCTGTAAAACTTGAATTAATACATAGTGATATATGTGATTTTCATGCAACTCCATCTTTAGGCAATAAAAAATATATTGTCACTTTTATAGATGATGCCTCTAGGTTTTGCTATATTTTCTTGCTGCATGCAAAAAGATGAAGCCCTAGATAAATTTAAAATTTATAAAACAGAAGTTGAACTTCAACAAAATGGCTTGATTAAAACCTTACGCATGGATAGAGGTGGTGAATATAATGATTTAAATATTTCCAAATCGTAGGGATAATTTATGAAACTACGGCTCCTTATGTACCACAACAAAATGGTGTGGCTGAACGAAAAAATAGAACTCTTGAAGAAATGGTTAATACCATGTTATCTTACTCAGGCTTGAGTGACGGGTTTTGGGGAGAAGCCATGTTAACGGCTTGCCATTTATTGAATAGGGTTCCTAATAAAAGGAACAAAATTACCCCATATGAACTTTGGTATAAGAAACGACCCAACTTGACATTTTTGCGAGTTTGGGGGTGTAGGGCCGTGGTTAGACTTCCGGACCCTAAAAGAAAAAAGTTGGGAGAAAAAGGTATTGACTGCATCTTTGTTGGATATGCTGAGCATTCCAAGGCATATAGGTTTTATGTTATAGAACCTAATGATTTCATTTCTATTAACACAATTATAGAATCGAGAGATGCAATCTTTGATGAGAATCGTTTCTCTTCAATACCTAGACCAAAGGATATTATACCAATTTCGGCTGAATCTCAAATGGATGATCATTCAATTGATGTACCAAGTGAGACACCCGAACCTCGTAAAAGTAAAAGAGCAAGAAAAGCTAAATCACATGGTTCTAATTTTCAAATATATTTAGTTATGGGATCAAGAGATCAAATTGAATCTCAATACTCTTACTGTTATAATATAGAGGAGGATCCAAGAACCTATGATGAAGCAATAAAATTTCGAGATGCTGGTTTTTGGAAAGAACCAATTGATGATGAGATTAGTTCTATTATGGAAAATAATACATGGGTCTTGTCTGATTTACCACCAGGCTGTAAACCTTTAGGGTGCAAATGGATCTTCAAAAAGAAGATGAAAGTCGATGAAACAATTGATAAGTTTAAAGCTCGATTGGTAATCCAAGGCTATAGATAAAAGGAAGGAATCGATTACTTCGATACCTATGCACCAGTTACTCGTATCACTACTACTAGATTACTAATAGCTTTGGCAGCTATTCAGAATCTATTGATCCATCAAATGGATGTTAAAACAACATTTTTAAATGGTGATTTGGAAGAATAAGTGTATATGAAACAACATGAAGGATTTGTTATTCCAGGTAATGAGCATAAGGTATGTAAGTTAATTAAGTCATTGTATGGGCTGAAGCAAGCACCTAAACAATGGCATCAAATATTTGATGAGGTTGTTTTGTCGAATGGTTTTGTATTAAATCAGTTAGACAAATGTGTATATATCAGATTTGATGAATCCGACAAAGGTGTAATCATCTGCCTATATGTAGATGAGATGTTGATTTTTGGCACAGACCAAAATGTAGTTGATAAAAGTAAGAAGTTTTTGTCATCAAAGTTCTCTATGAAGGACATGGGAGAAGCCGACGTAATTCTTGGGATAAAGATTAAACGGATGAATAAGGGAATTGCAATTACACAATCTCATTATATTGAGAAAATTCTCAAAAGGTTTAATTGTGATGATTGTTCTAAAGTTAGTACTCCCATGGATCCAACTGAAAAATTTGTGTCAAAAACTGGTAAACCTGTATCACAGCTCGAATACTCAAGTGCCATTGGCAGTTTGATGTATGCTATGACGGGCACTCGACCTGATATTGCTTATGCAGTTGGAAAATTGAGCAGGTTCACTAGTAATCCTAGTAGACAGCATTGGCATGTAATAACAAGGGTATTCAAGTACTTACAAGGTACTATAGATTATGGCTTGTGTTATTATGGACATCCTTCTATATTAGAAGTTTACACAGATGCTACTTGGATTAACCAAGAAGATTCATCTTCTACTAGTGGTTGGGTGTTCTTACTTGGAGGAGGTGCCATTTCTTGGGCTTCCAAAAAGCAGACATGTATTACACATTCTACAATGGAATCTGCGTTCGTAGCATTGGCTGCAGCTGGAAAAGAAGCAGAATGGCTTCGAAACTTGATATATGAGATTTCATTATGGCCAAAACCGATATCACCTATCTCTATCCATTGTAATAGTGCAGCCACGTTGGCTAGGTCTTATAGTCAGATTTATAATGGCAAGTCTAGACACTTAGGTGTCAGACATAGTATGATTCGTGAATTGATCATGAATGGTGTGATTTTAGTTGAGTTTGTTCGGTCTCAACAAAATTTAGCTGACCACTTGACGAAGGGGTTAGCTAGAGACTTAGTAAATAAGTCAGCAATAGGGATGGGATTAAAGTCCATTTAATCCTCTAATTGTGAGATACCCAATTCCCTTCTAATACAACGTTAGAAGCCTGAATTCAATGTGGAAAGATCACAGTTGGAGATTGGAACACATGTTATTATATTTCTCAAGATATGTGTTCAGACCTGTAAGTGATGGTTAGGTTGAAGAATATCTTCTTAATAGTTCCTTTGAAAAATTGCAAATGCAGGTGCAAGATTAAAGGAACTACCCATATGGACATGAAGTTTTGCCGCTTCAAGATGCTAGGACTTGGCTTCCTATATGTTCATTATTGGATATGGACACATGGCTTGTAATAGTGTCAGGATTAAACAATAGATTATTGTACGAAACTTATGTGTATAGTATCTTCAGGTATTCATATGAGTTGATGGGTTCAATCGTTGGGACACCCCGATTCTCGAATATTTGAAATGTGTACTATACTAAGATGGAAATTCAATCGCAAGACATTTTCATTTATGCATTCGTTTGATTCGTTACTTATAAGTTTCGAAAATCAAAGGATTACACTAAAATGGAGGGGATTTGTTGGTGATTTTAGTGTCATCGGCTATTTTATTTTAATGATGATTTACTAGAGATCAATGTGATTTCATATTAGACTCGAATACGAGTAAGGGAAAGTGTGGAGTACACACTCGTTTGAGCTAATACGTTTTCAACCACGATAAAGAAGTAGGGGTTAAGGGGCAGCGATTTTGACTTTGCTGATATGCTCGGCCGAGCATAGTGATTGACTCGCCCAAGCATAGCATAGCAGATTGTCAAAGTTTCTGGACAGTCATGCTCGACCGAGGAATATGCCTTGCTCGGTCGAGCAGATCTAAGGACTCGGCCGAGCAAGGCTCATGACACGATCAAGTAGTTGGTCAAAAGTTTCTGGACATCCTTGCTCGGCCGAGCAAGGCACATGACTCGGCCGAGTAGTTCCTGAACAGGTGTTATTTTAAACTTAAAGGACACAATGGTTGGCTAAAATCATGACTATTGGAACCTTAACTGATACCTTCTCATCTGTTTATAAAAAAACAGTGTTTGATCTCTTTTGTATTATACTAGAATACAAGAACAACAACGAAAAAACACAACACAATTCTCAACTTTAAGATTTGTCTTCTTTGCCTAGAAACAGACTGCGTGATTGTCTTATCCCAATAAAGATTTCGTGTAACCCAGGCAATAAGTGTCGAAATACTTTATTCGGAAAGTGGATTATACACGATTCAATCATATATCCATCATTATCATCCAAACTGAAACCCAATATCCCCAGCATGTGCGAGTAGTAGAGGAAAGTGTAGGGTAAGTGGCTATGGGGGTCGGTGAGTATTTGAAGTGAATCATGTTATGAAGAGTGAAGAGATTATATATGATTCGGCCCTGCTCTTTGCTCTTGTGTTTTGGTTGTGTGCACTGCCTATTTGACCACCTGACTCATTTTTCTTGCTCGATGGATGAAATAATTTTCTAATTGAGTGACAATTAAGATATTGATCTCAGCCGTATAAAGAAAGAGGCAAGTGACATAGGCAAGTTCTAGACTACTCTTTGCAACACATAATAGTTAGTTAGCAGGAACAGTCCCTATCCGAAAGAAAAAAAGGAGTATTTTTAAGTGTCATTAGTTTCAGTATTTTATACAAATAATTTTTTTTCTTATAAAGGTGGTTGATTTAAATAATGTCTTTATGTAAAAAGTGATTTTTTTTGCATCATTAAAATTAGTTTTGTATACGGCCCTAAAATCCCGAATTATTGGAAATTTTGAGTTTAATTCGCTTAAACCTAAATGTTTAGGGTTTTGTATTTTTAGGTGTGTATTGTCCAGCGGCCTGGAAGGCTCGGGTCATTCAATCGATTTAATGAGCTTTGAAATAGTATGAAAATACTCTTATATCTTTTGTTAATATTTTTGATTCTGATGTCTAAATTAATTTGTATATATTATATAAATAGATTAGGAAATATTTTTTAAATATAGAATTAGTTGACTAACGGCTAACTATTGTGTTTAGATATGTTTTGTATTTTATTAGGTATATTACTCAAGTAAGGGAATGACTCTTGTATTGATAAGAAAAGAAAAATCATTTTAAATAAGTAAGAGATTGAACGAGTACTTGTTGAATAATGATTATTCTCCCTATATAAAGAGGGCGCCCCTCTCATTATTGACTACGGATTTTCAGAGAGATACAGAGCATAGAGAATTCCTTGATTGGTTTCTTTGTATCTTGAAGTTCATACCTTGATAAATCAAGATTGTTTTCCGTGTTTGATTGTTCTTAGATTATAACATCTTTTGATCTATTCGTAAGATAGTTTTCTTTTCATTGTATGCGTTTACTTTGCAACTTGTTCTCAAACAAGGTTGTAGTTTTATGAATAGGTTTACATCAAGAAGTTATTGCAGAAGTGTTTATTATTTCGTGGAATTTCATTCGGTTTGTGTGATTTATTTTATTGTCAAAGTTGTTTAGACAGTTGTGCTGACAATTGTTTGAACAACTGTATGCACAAGTCACCCCATAAGTGTTCACAGTCCTAGCTACAATTTTTTCAATTCGTATCAGTGCCTTCTCTTGACTCAACTGATATCGATCCTTGAAAGTAGACATTATGGGCTGTCATCATATCATAACAAACCGTCTACCTAAATGGTTCAGACTATATCATTTGGAAGACCAAAATGATTATCCATATTAAGTATCTTGATTATCGTGCTTGGATTAGTCTTATGTGTGGCTACACTGCTCCCATGATTGAAATTTCCCCATCTACTTCTGGAGGTGATGAAAAGAAGGAGAAAATTTATGGTCCTAAGCCCATAGAAACTTGGAACACTGAGGAAATTATGTTAGCAAACTTTAATGCCAAGGCCATGGGAGGAATCTCTGACCATGTGATCATCATATTTTTAGATTATTTCCATATCAAACTGTTGCCAAAGTTGCTTGGGATATTCTCCAACTTTATTGTGAAGGTCCGACAAGTGTAAAGCAAACTAAGCTAAGGACTTTAATAACTAAATTTGAAACTTTAAGGATGGGAGAAAGTGAAACTATAAAAGAATACTCTACCAAAATCTAGGATATCTCAAATGAGTCATTTGCCTTGTGTGAATCTATATCAACGCAAGACTTGTGAGTAAAGTACAAAGAACTCTCCCTGAAAAGTTTAACATATAGATTTCTATTATTGAAGAAACCCAAGACGTCCAAACTGTCGGACTTGATGAAGTCTTAGGAATTTTAACTAGCTCTGAATTAAACCTTGGGTTACAAGAGTCAATCAAAGCAAATTCAATTGATCTTGCAAGTGCTCTCAAAGTATCTTAGGATCTAGTTCAACTGTTCAAGGATATTGATGAGTCAAACCTGGAAGATGATGAGTGTGCCATGATTACTCAAAAATTCAACAGTATGTTGAAAAAGAAACGGTTTACTAAGTTTCCTAATTCGGCACCCTCTACTCCTTCCATGATTGAATCATCCAAGAAGGACAATGTCGCAAAGAAACATACATCTGAAGGAAAAATATCTATTGATTCAATTCAATGCAAGGCTTGTAAAGGTTATGGACATTATGCTAATGAGTGTGCCAACACTCTTAAAAAGCGAGTAATGAGTTTCTCAATGACTTTTAGTTATTCTGATGATGATGAACAGAATGCAAATATGTCTATATGGCATCCATTTCAGATCACATTGTCTGATAGTGATTCAGATGTGGAAAATGTGCAATACTCTGATCGCACAACTTATCACACAACTGACTACACAACTGAGAATAGTGTATATACCTGCTTGAATTCTTCAACTGCAGGTGAAACTGGCAATGATCCAGCAGAAGAAGAGTATGCTACCTATAAGGACTTGCACAATACCTATATTGAACTCCACACTGAATGGACCAAGCGCATGGAGCAACTCAATGTATTCAAACAGGTAAATAAGAAACTAACTGCAGAAAATATCAAACTAAAATCTAAAGTTGAAAGTCTGTCAAAAGAAAGTGATTCTCAGAAGGACTCCATAGCCAAGTTAGAAGTATTACTCACAATGAAAGATATGAAATGTGAAAAATATAAAACAAATCTTGATAAAGAAACAAAAACTCTAACAAAGCTGAACAAAGGTAAAGCTAAGTTGGAAGAGGTTTTGAGAATGGGAAACCAATGAAAATTAGGAATTGGCTATGGAGATACCGTCTTTGTGAAAGAAGGAGAAAACACTTCAAAAGTTCAAAAATGAAAAATATCTCCTCTGTTAAGCCTGAAACTGTTGTTGTAAGCAGAAAATATAGGAAAAAGAGGTATATATGTCATCATTGTTTTGCTACAGGTTATATTCAACCTTATTGTAACAGATTGAAACATGAACTTGGTTTTGAAAATATGAATCGACACTTGGGCAGACATTTGTGTGGACAACAGAACACACAACTACAAACAGCCCAAGGCAGGAACAAGAACTGTTTGGGTAAGAAAGGAAACCATGAATTGTCAGGTGGTATTCACCTCTCTTAAGAGTTGTGTTGAAGGGTCCTGATATTTTGACAGTGGCTGCTCTCGCCATATGACTGGGGCACGTGAAAACTTCAACGACTACACACCATTCAAAGGTGGGAAAGTCAACTTTTGGTGGAGGAGCTCAAGGTAAAATCATTGGCAAAGTTACGTTGAATGTATCAGGTTTGCCTAAGTTACATAATGTCATGCATGTTGATGGACTCAAGACAAATCTGATAAGAATAAGTCAACTTTGTGATGATGACTTATTTGTTAAATTTGACAAGTCCAGATGTGAAGTATTTGATAATAAAAATGTGTGTGTTTTAACTGGTGTTTGATCTTCTGATAACTGCTAAAAGGTTGGTGTGATGTACCCGATTTCTTGGCGCCCAACAAAACCTTTGGGAAAAGTTTGAAAAGATTTTTTGGATTCGATTAATCTTTATCGGACTTTGAAAAATCAACGGATTCGCCAAGCCGTTTTTAGTTTAGAGGCCAAAACTTTGAAAAATGCCCAAAATTAGAGAAATAAGTCCGGAGGTCACGTTACACTGCGGGAAGAACGTTTGACGTTCACCCGGAATGCCTTGTATGATGAGTCTTCCTTACTCGAAACTTTTGTGTGTGTGTTTAAAAAAAGGATTTGACTTAAAAGGATTTACTGGAAATAAATGGGATCTGAGGGACTGGACTGGAAAACAATTTAAAAATAGTGACTAAACTGGAAAACAACAGAAACTTGAAATTGTTTGCAGATAACAATGTCATCCGCGTTGATGAGTTTGCAGTGCAATATCATCTGCGTGGATAGGGCTGCAGTCTCAATATTTTACAGTTTCCTAATCAGTCACTGTAATTTCCAGAAACTTAACTGGATTTACAGGACTTAACTGGAAATTGTAATTGGAAAAATAGAAAACAAAGGACATTTGACTTTTTTGGCATCCATGTTTGTCCTCTATTTCCCTAGACTTTGATTAGTGGTCATTAGTGATGAATCCACTTAATCAAGCCATCCCGGGGGTACATTAGGACTTTAAAACATGTCATTTGCAAGGGAAAGGGAGATTTTGACATGAAAAGTAAATTAACAATAAAATTAGGTCAAGATGTATCAATTTTAGAGGAAGATCTCTAAGGTGGTCACAAGAAGGACCATCCTTGAGATCTATACTCAAGTGTATCTCCTACATCTTGTGTGACCTAAATATGTAAGTCTTAAGGATGTTCATTCATGGAAATGGTTCCAAGGTGAATATCTTAGACTAAGGGGGGACATTTGCAAGGAAGTAATGACTATGGACCATTTGAAGTGATCATATATGGAGATGAACGCCAAGATGACCACATTTTAGGTCAAAAGAGCAAGTAACAATTAGTAATGTAAAGAGACATGGGAGGTAAAAATATGGACCACTTCTAGAGAATCATCTATGGAGATGAACTCTACGGAGATCCTCTTGGATCCTTGGGACAAAAGGGGAAGGGAGGTGATCAACAAGTAAACCAACAATACTACATCATTTATATATGAAATGTATGTATGAATAAAGGAGGTTTAAGTAAGGGAATGAGGTTTTTACCAATGTTTCTTGGGTTGGTGTTTAGGGTTTGAGTGATTTCAAGATTTAGGAAGGATTTGGTGTTGAACTTGGTGTTGGATTTGAGTGGTGAGAGTGTTTAAGGTTGTTTGGAGCATAAATTTTGGCAGATTAATAGTAGGAAATGGGATTTTTTGGCCTCATGAAACTGAGGGGGAAGGGCTGTATTTATAGGTTGGCCAGGGTACAATCTCATCCTCGTGGATGAGTTTGTGGCTACAATCTCATCCGCGCGGATGGGATCAGCAGCGTGCCTGTTTTTTGTAGAAAGTTGTTTTGGCTATTCTCCCTTGGTCAATATTCCCTTCTTTCTTGGAAATGACACATTCCAGCGAGGTCCTAGGCTTTTTTGTTATTCCTAAGTGTAAGTACCCAAATCTGGCTCATGCCTTCCGGTTAAATTTCCCGGCAATTTCGGTAAGTTTCCCGGTAATTCCCCGGACCTTCCTAGTGTTCCGGAAATATTCCGGAACTGTTCCAAATTGATTAAAGGCTGAAAGGGAGCCTTCCCAATTAAGAAACACGTTTTTCTTAATTGGGAGGAGGCTTCTAGATATTGCCACCTTGCATGGTTCTAGAAATGTTGAGTCACAAGGGATAATGCCGCACGGCTGCATTAGCTCGAGGTCCCTAGCCGCACGGCTTCATTGGCAATTTCCAGACTGCCTATAAATAGAGCCCTCCTCTACCCATTTTGATCATGAACAAAATCACCCACAAATACTCATAATACGTGAAGAAACCTCCCAAGAGCAGCTGGAAGTTCAAGAAGGTGAAGAAGAAGCTCAAGAAGTTATCTCCCTCCTCCTTGAAGGTTCAAGATCAATCCTCTCCTCCTAGCTTCATCCAAAGAAGAAAAGGAAGCCATTGGTAACCTCGCACGCCCTAACCTTGCTTCTTAATTGCTCTATAATTGCTCATTGCATTGCTTTTATCTTGCTTGGGACTTGGTAGATTAAAGATCATATCTTTATATTCCCCCTTCCCCTTTGCATGCATTAGGCATCATTTGCCATTAAAAATGTAGTTTTTATCCATGAAGATGCATCCTTTGCACCTAAAACCCCATTTTTCCATAAAAATTTCATCTTTATGCATCCTTTGCATATAAAAATCAAATCTTTCCAATCAAAATGCATCCTTTGCATTCAAAATCCCTTTTCCGAGCATCATTTGCTTTAAAGATCATGTCTTTACCATAAACTAGCATCCTATGCTTTTCAAAATGCAATCTTTATGCATCCTTTTCATATTAAATTCCAATTTCTTCATAAAAATGCATCATTTGCATAAAAATTGTGTCTTTATGCATCCTTTGCAATAAAGATCATTTCTTTAAACCAAATGCATCCTTTGCAACTCAAAAATGTCATCTTTTCATTAAAAATGTCATTTTTACATGCATTCCCCCATTCCCCCATTAGTAACCTCGGAACGGACCGGTGTAAAAGATCCTATCTTTACATCGTTCCTTCCATAAAGGTTTCATAATCTCTTTAGAAAGGGACACCTTTGAACCCTATATCTCCGATTATCACTTAAGATGAGTATGAAGCATCTATATGAGCTCGACCATCTTAAAGTGTAGGATTGATGGGCTAAGGACCCTCCTTTTCTAAAGAACCTCATCTTTGACTATAAAGAGAGTCATTCTCTCGATCACGCAAGTCCCAAGGTCCAAAAATGCGATGATCACAAGTCCAAGATGAGGACGGGATCATAATCCCGAATACATAAAATCCAAGAAATCCCGAGCGACAACCAACAAATGGTTTGTACGTCCGGAAGACGACTTGGGACATTCCCTCCTTATTTTCAAACACATGCACACAAGAAAGCACGCAAGCAAGCACGATTAATGGGATCTTGGGAGACTTGCTCCGGCAAGGCACCTTGGGTGAACGATGATCCGTTCTTCCCAAGGGGTAACTTAACCTCCGAACCCATAAAACCTTTTTTCAAAGTTTTGAGGTAATCAAAATGGCGTGGCGACTCCGTTTTTCAAATTAAACCGGATGTCTTCAAACTCGCGTGAATCCAACAAACATAAAAATTTGGGCACACATTCACAGCTTGGCGACTCCGCTGGGGAAATCTCAAAGGAGAAAAGCTTTTATTTTCAAAACAAAAAATCGATACTCGGTATATAGGTGGAAACCACTTGCCCTTCCTGTACACTCCCTGATGTGGGAGTTGGGATAACCGGTGGTTTAACAATCCCACGTACCAGTATCCCTTTTCGAAAAAAAAATTTGAAAAAAAATATAAAAGAAAGCTTTTCCCTTTGAGCGGGTTAGACTCCCGTCGCTGATTTCATTAATCGTGCTTGCTTTTTTTACCTTGCATTGCATCATTTGCATCTTGGAATCTGTGCATACTTTGAACGGGAAACAACCCGAAAAATAGCAAAAGGAGTGGAACCTGGAAAATTGATCCATGCAGTCGTACGGCTCAATCCTCCTTGGATTCTGACCGGGCGACCTCAGTGGCAATTCCACCAGGAAAAATTGAGGCTAATCTGGCAGTCCTAGCAGCTTGGGGCTACTCAGCTCCATGACTGACTGGGGCTCCCAGAAAATTTACATGCTTATGTGCTGCATTTTCCCCGTCTCGAAAATCATTCCTTTAAAACACATTATGAAAATCTCTGTTTTAACTCAAAAATGAACATTTTTATGAGACCGCACACTACGCGCACCTGATATATCCTGTACACTTTGCACGCACGTCCTTCAAACCCGAGGGTGGTTCCAGCTGCAGTCACAGACAGCCTTACGATGCTCCCGGGCGCGCACGGAATCATCCCAACCTCCCCAAGGCCGCCAGTGTCGACCAATGCATAGTCCGTGTCACACGTTTCAAAAAACCGTGACTTTTGGTTGGTTTTTGGTCTAGTCCGTGTCATATAGCCCAGCTTGCATACCCTCGTAAAGGTCAAGCCTTAGTTCATAACGGAAGAGGAACTCTGCCAAAATTCCGACAAGGAAAAATTGGCGAGATCTCGACTCCGACATTGACTATTGACCTTGACCTGCACGGAATGCGTAAAAGTCAAGACCGAGTCTTTGCCAACAAATCAAAAGATCTTTCGCTCAAGCGAAGCTCTGCTAAAATTCCGACAAGGAAAAATTGGCAAGATCTTGACCCTAAGATTGACTTCGATTCTAACTCACGCCCGCGTATGCAACGAAGTTCAATGTGACACCGTGTCATCCGGCTTTTGCCGCCCGACCCATGCCTATTATCTTCTCGGACATTACCGAAAGTCAAACGTCATTCGCTCAAGCGAAATTCTCGCCAAAATTCTATCAAGGCGTAAAGACGAGACTTTCCCGTATTGCCTTGACTATAATCCGCATCGCTCGTGCGTTGAAAGTTCCTATGACCCGCTAGACCCGTTAGGAGCGTTTCTTACTCCTGGTCGGTGGGATCCGCGTGCCCTATAGGACCCTCGCCCGGGCCGTCCACCCCGGGAGGTCGAAATACAGGTGGAATACGAGGGCTTATAGACGTAGTGACGTAACCCACCGATCCAGGATCTAGAGTAGTTACGAAAAAGAAGGGCAAATCCCCTTTTCCAACCAAATAGATATTAGGAAAAGACATTGTTTTAAGTAAACCGGAAGATTCTAATTTGCATATTGCCCGAGCCTTCACTCCTAAACACCTACCCCGAGTCTAAACCTTTCCTATCCCTTTCCCGCAGCGAGAAAGAAGTGGGTGAGAACACCGGGTCGCCGACTTGTTAGCGCAGAATTCTGAACGGCTCGCGAATCCTCGGTTTTGCCGGCTTTTCGGTGTCAAAACGGCCAACATGGTAGTCAACAATGGTAATGACCAAGTAGTCGGAGAGGCCATCCCAGTTCAGCCCAAGCCTCACATATGGTATGATGTATGCGATCGTGAGGACTGCCCTGGAGTATGAGTATCAAGAATGGATTAATGAAGACGCTCCTTCGAGAAAGAAGAAGAAGAGAAAGTCCACACAATGAAGTTAAAGGAAAGGTATGAAGCCAAGACAAGAGCGTCGGAACTCTAGGGGAGCCTTCGGCAAGTTCGATTACTATGTCGCCTATGCTAAACAGCCCGCCAAGAAACCCATCATTCAAAGCACAATCCAGCCTGATACCCCCATGAACAGTGATCCTCTTGAAGCAGAAAGTGCTGAATTTGTGGCCATCGTGAAGTTCAATGAGAAGCTAGCAGATCTAGAAGCAGTAATACGTAAAGCCTATTGAATACGTAGCGCTCAAGGAAGAATTCAGATCCCCTCCGAAGAAGACTTCATCAAGATTATCCGTGCCAAACCTCATGTTGGCTATATGACAAGGTCGTGGTGTCCAAGATCAGCAAAGAGAAAATGAGTTATCGCCAGTGCATTGATAAGATGAGCCGACTCTTCGCCAATGAGCCCAGCTTGTAACGGACGAGCTCGCCGAGAGATTGCATCAAGCTACTCTAGCTCCCTCACTATCTTTCCACGGTACCGGCCCGTCAATGATTTCCGGCAAGTTTTTGATCAATTTGAAGTCTCCAACTTTCTCAAGAACGCCGACAAGACTACTACTCCCTGTGGCAACAAAGAAGAAGGAGTGAGATCCCGGTCCAACCTTTGTCAAGCCACCCTCGAGTCAATAAGTAGTGTAGGGTCCAGAGTCGAGTGTCTATACGCCGAGTCAGAACCTTTGAATTCCACCCTTCCGAGTCATCCGAAGGCCTCACGCCCGAGGACTATCAAAATGTAATCGATGTCATCTTTCCCCTTATTTTGAATGAAATGACAGATCTTTCGAGTATCCTCTTATTGCCAACTTAACAAATGATAAATTAACTCAAAACTTAACAACAAGCTTAATAATGAATCATTTGAACAAGATGCAAACACACTAAATGAACAATACATTAAAGAAATCTTTAAGGTGTTTCGTAAAAGAGGAAAACCGGGCCCAAGCCGCCGAGGAGGTTTTGACAAGTGTGAACTTGGGTACCGTCGAGGAACCTAAAGAGACACAGATCGGAAACTTCTTCCGTGGGGTTGAACGGGACAGACCGATCGATCCGCTCAGGAATACGTCGACGTGTTTGCATGGTCATACATGGGATATGCCGGGCTAGACAGTTCGATAGTAGAGCACATAATCCCTCTAGCACCAGTATGCTAAGCCAAGAAATGTAAACTAAGGAAGATCAAGCCGTAGTGGTCTCTACAGGTCAAAGAAGAGATTGAGAAGATACTGCGGGTAGGATTCATCAGAGTCATCGAATATCCGACATGGTTATCCAATATTGTGACCGTCACCAAGGCCAATGGGAAGGTGCGCTGCTGTGTGGATTTTCGAGATCTGAACAAGGCCAGCCCCAAGGACGATTACCCTTTGCCAAACATAGACATCCTCGTGGACTCCACTGCGAACTACGAAGTCAAATCCTTCGTCGATGGCTTTGCAGGCTACAACCAGATCAAGATGGCCGAGGAAGACCAAGAAAAGACAGCCTTCACCACACCGTGGGGAACTTACTGTTATACAGTGATGCCATTTGGGCTTAAGAACGCCGGGGCTACTTACCAAAGGGCAGCGACCGCGATTTTTCATGACATGATCCACAAGGAGATTGAGGTCTACGTAGACGACATGATAATCCACTCCAAAGGCTAGGACGGGCAGCACTTTGTTGACCTGCGGAAGTTCTTTGAGAGGCTGAGACAACATTCCATGAGACTAAACCCTGCTAAATGCACCTTCGGAGTGACAAGGGGAAAGTGCTTGGGTATATGGTCACGGAGCGAGGTATCGAAGTTGACCCCCAAAAGATCAAAGCCATTATGGATATGAGGCCACCTCGGACCCGATGCATAAAGTCAAGAGCTTTATGGGAAAACCGCAAAGACATTAGCCGTTTCGTCAATCGATTGACCACTATGTGCGAGCCCATCTTCAAGCTCATGAAGAAGAACGTAGACACGTAATGGACCGAAGAATGCCAGGATGCCTTTGACTGCATCAAGGCATACTTGGTACATCCTCCGGTACTTATGCCCCCACATAGACGAAACCTCTTACGCTCTATCTCACCGTCACCGATACGGCAGCTGGGGCTATGCTTGCTCAGAAAAGAAAGACTCTCGGGTAGAGAATGCCATTTACTTTGTCACCGGAAGCCTGCAGTGGAAGTGAGCTCAATTACTCGGCGTGTGAAAAGACCCGTAGGATCGGTCTCGGGTAGTCGGCAAGTTGAAGCATTATATGCAAGCCCACCCCGTGAATTTTGTCTCAAAAATGGACCCCATCAAGTACATCTTTGATAAGCCTTCCCTCTCGATGCGTCTAGCAAAGTGGTCCTTCTTCTTAGCAGAGTACGACATCAACTATGTGACCGTAAAGGCCATCAAGGGTCAAGCATTGTCGACCACCCGGCAAACTTCCCCAAGCAATGAAGACAGAGGGCCCGAACCCCAATTCCAAGATGAAGGGATCTTTGCGGTCGAGCCCGAAAACCGATGGCAATTATTCTTTGACTGAGCCGCTAACAAAAGAGGAAATGGCATCGGGATGCTACCGGTCAATCCGAAAGATGAGCATACACCCATAGCCCTCAAGTTGAACTTCCCGCCACGAACAATGTTGCCGAGTACGAAGCCTCGCATTGCCGGTTTGGAAGCCGCCTTAGAAAGGAATGTCAAGGAGCTAGAAGTTTACTGAGACTCACCCGATCATCAACCAGGTCTCCAACAAATGGAAGACTGTGGACCCTAATCTGCAGCGGTATCATGCCCATATGGAGGAGTTGGATCGGACAGCTCGTAGAAGTGACCTTCCACTACTTGCCAAGGGAAAAGAACAGATTCGCAGATGCCCTAGCTACTCTAGCCTCATTGGTAGAGATTCCCGAGGGAAAAGCCATAAAACCCTTCAGAGTGGGTAGAAGAGAAGCCCCAGCCTTCTGTTGTGAAGTAGACCTGGGACCCGAGCCTATAAAGGAACCCTGGTACAATCAAATTTACCAGTTCCTCAAAGATGGAGAGTCAGCTTTCAGAGACGAAGAAGGTAGACCAAAAGAAGGTGTCAGAGCTAAGAGCTTACAAGCCCTGAAAAGGTTGGCCTCCCATTATGTCATTCTAGGAGGCAACCTATACAAGAAGCGGTACCAAGGACCACTCCTCTTGTGCGTCACTCGAGAAAAGGCCAAAGAGTTGATGACTGAAGTCCACAATGGTCCCTGCGGTCCTCATATGAATGCCAGAGCCCTGATGCAAGTGATCCTCAGAATGGGTTACTACTGGATTTCCATGGAAACAGACTGTGTCCAGCACGTCCGAGCATGCGACAAGTGCCAGCGATTTGCCAACCTCAACCATCTCCCGCCTCATGACCTGTACTGCATGACGACTCCTTGGCCGTTTGCAACTTGGGGTATTGACGTGATAGGGAAAATAGCCCCGGCAGGAAGCAATGGACATGAATTTGTGCTAGTAGCCATCGACTACTTTACCAAGTGGGTAGAGGCCAAGTCCTACAAGGTCCTCACTTCCAGAAAAGTGGCCCAATTCATCAAAGAAAACATAATGTGCAGATATGGGGTGCCCAACGAGATCATTTCCGATAATGGGTCGCACTTTGAAGGGGACTGCGATAGGTTGCCGTCGAATTCAGAATCACTCGCCACAAGTCGTCTCCGCAGACCTCGAGACTAATGGAGCCGTGGAAGCTGCTAATAAGACGCTCGAACGGATCATCCAGAAAATGGCCACCCGTGGTCGCGATTGGCCCGAAAAGCCGCACTTGGCACTCGGGGCTACGTAACGTCTGTCGAACAGCCTACAGGAGAAACTCCTTTTGCCTTAACCTACGGGATGGAAGCCGGTGTTACCGGTGGAGTTGGAAATCCCGTCATTAAGGGTCCTCCTGGAAAATAGTGTCAATGAAGTAGAATGGTTGCGCATGGCATGATGAGTTGGCCCTCCTTGATGAAAGAAGGCTAAAAGCCATGGAACACACCCGAGCCTACCAGAGGCGGATGGCCGAGCGTTTGACAAAAGGTTAAGGCCAGAGACATCAAAGAGGGTGACTTAGTGTTGAAAGTGAAGCCCCCTACCGCAGACAACCCCCTGGGAAAATGGGAACCCGTTTGGATCGGCCCTTATGTGGTGCAGAAGATACTATCGGGAGGAGCCATGAAGCTTGCAGACCTGGACGGCAATCCCTTTGTCCACCCAGTCAACGGTGATAAGCTCAAAAGATACTATGTCTAAAATAAAAAAAAGGGTGCAAAAAGAGTAATACCCAGCTAGACTGAAAACCCCAAAAAGGGCGGTCTAGGCAAAAGACAGGGTTGCACATAAAAAAAAAAAAGAGAAAAAAAATCTTAGTGCAAAAAGAGTAATGCCCAGCTAGGCTGAAAACCCCAAAAAGGGCGGTCTAGGCAAAAAACAGGGCTGGACATAAAAGAATAGAGAAAAAAAGAAAAAGAAAAAATATATATAGTTCACCAAAATGAACTACGAAGACCTGAGCCCCTTAGTCTTTCTTGTAAAAGGGGAACGTAGGCAGCCATATATGGTTCGGTCTAAACAATAAAAAGGACAATCAAGCTTCCATGAAGTGCGTCCTAAATAATAAAGGGTATTTCAATTTTCATAAAACGGGTCCCAATCAATAAGACATTTGAATGAAATGTGTCTTGATTAATTTCTAAGATAATATTTCTTGTTCATTACAAGTTAAAAACTTCTTGATGAGTTCAAGCACGGTCTACGCTTGACTCTGCTAACCTGCTACAAAGATCTAAAATAAAAAAAAATGCCTAAATAAACTAATGTGCTTGCAAAATGGCAATAAGGGAATCCTAAGAAAAGATCTGTCAGTCGTCATTCGCTGAGTCTTCTTTGGTCTTCATCCCTTTACCTCGACCTCGTCGAGTTTTCTTTATCTTCTTTTCTATAAGGTCGGTATCCATTATCCCGATCTCCGGTATCCTCACTGGAGCCTCTATCAAACCCGTGTCAATAAGTGCCCTCTCTACACGAGCACGAGTCCGCACTTCCTCCCTCTGAGCCTCAGTCAAAGGAGAGACCTCGGACAATCTTTTGTATCGAGCCTCCATATCCCTGATCAGGTCACCCGACTGGTTATGGCGACTCGCCTTATCCTCGCCTCCCTCGTAGTCCTACTCGAGTCGCCGCCTCCCAATAAAAGCCCGACGTCTCTCCCCCAGAATGACCTCGAGTCGCTCCCATTTCCCTCTCGTACTGCCCAAGTAGACGGTGGTCAAGATGGTACTCTTCCCGCTCCCGAAGATAGCCCCGGGTGGGAAAGCAAGATATGTCCAAGCCCTCGAGAAAAATGAGAAGCCGGCTGGATCTCTCATGTCCAATGGCACCACCTCCATGGTCTGGATGTCCTCCCAATCACTCAATGGCTCGTAAAGCCCCAAACCGCCCGGATACCAAGCAGTGGAATGTAGAAGGACGACCAGCAGAACCCCGGAACCCTCACATCATAAGACTCCCGAAATATCCTCCTGGTCTGCAACCTCCAATGAGGTATCCACCAACGCATGTCCGAAGTGGATAGCCTAGCCATCGTCGCCTCCTGGCCTACCCTGGTCCTGTTGCCTCGGTGCACCTCTCCGAGAAATCACCCAAGGGCACTGAGTCGGCAAAGCCCCTGGCAAAGCCCCGAGCCTCTCCTGCAGCCACAAAGTCAGTACAGCCGGACTCCCAGACCTCATGAAATGGTCTCCCCTAGCCATCCTATCGATGCCATGCAATGTCTCTCCCAAAACCAAGGGGACAATGTCCTTCCCAGTCCTGCAGTCTCTGACCATGTCCAAGAGACCACCATGACAGATCCCCACGGACTCAGCGGTGAACAAAGCAGAAAATATGCAGAGAATGAAGGCATCCATAGCCACCGTGGTCGCAGCCATAGCCGGAGACCCAAACCTGCCCGGGATACCAGAAAGGTCAATCCTGTCCGGGGCTATCATCATCCCCTCAGCCTCTTCCAAAGAAATCTGCAGAAAAGATGCAAGCTTTACCGCTACCGGCACGTCTCCGACCAGCGGAATAGATATAGCCTCAATTTCTGGACCCCCAATCAAGGCTTGGAAGTCTTCATTCGTTGGGACAATCTCGTTGTAAGAAAAGCAGTAAACATGTCTCCGGACGTCCCAAAACCTTGCTGCTGCTCTCAAAAGGTCCCAATCGAGCGGGAGATCCCTCAAATGCCATAATGACTTGATCTTGAAGGAAGAATCAAGCATCCCCTTGTGAGATTGGAAGTTATGCTTCACCCAAGATTGAAGATCGGACAGAAAACGGTCTCGCTTCCCCCTTTGCAATCTAACAGGCTTCTCCATTGCAAAATGACCAAAGATGGTGTCTTTAAGTCCAAAATGTGCTCTGGGAACAATTGGGACAAGTCTAAGTTGAAAATGAAATGAAATGGCCAAGCCTTGCTTTTATTCAGAAAATAACCAGTTCAGACAGAACTGTGAGCCGCACGGCATCATTTGCCCTCTGGACAAAACCGCACGGCTACATTAGCCATCTGCAGAAAAAATTCTGCAGCAACCAAGTTGCTGCCCAAGGGAGTTTTCACCCCACTTTTTCAACCAAGACCTGTACAAAAACATATCCAGAAGCCATTCAAGCATTTATATACCATTATAAATCATTTTGGCCCAGTTTCAGCCCCAATTCCAAGCAAAAAGCTGCCCCGAGGCTCAGATAATATGCAAATTTAAAAAGCATAAATTAGGAAAGTAAATAAAGCATTAATACAATGTCTTCGCCCCATCGGCGCCCAAATAAAGCAAAAAAATAAATAAATAATAAACAAAGTGTGCATCAAATGTGTCCATTGTTTGTTTTGTTCCTAATTCCATTCTAGAGACCTCCTAGGCCTCCGATTCTTCCTCTTCCTCATCACTGCTCAGCTCGTAGACGCTAGCCTCCCTCATCAAGTCCTCCTGGTCGCTCACATCAGACAAATGGACATTATCGTGCCCGTACTCAGCCAGCTGCTCCAGAATGTCAGCATTGGGTCCCCGCCCCCGAGGCATGGCACTGGAAGAGTACTCCGAGGCCGATGAGGTAGACGCTGTGCCCCCGACATGCCGTCTCTTGCGCCCGGGCTCCTGTGCATCCGCCGCCGCCTTTGAAGCGCAGGCCAGCTTCCTCAGAAGAGACCGGCACATGTCCTTCCAGCCTCTATTCTGCCTGACCAGCCTATCATAAGTGCGAGCTGGAACCTGAGAAAAAGAGGAGAAAAATCTCAGAAAATCTCAGAATTGCAAAAGCAAAGAAAGCTGAAAAAGGGAAAGACCCTAAAAGTATACTTACAGTGCTGTCAAGTGGCAGGGTATACTGGGGCTCCCTAGTGTCGGGGACAGGAATCCTCATCCTCCTCGGTACTCCGTGGACCACATAAGACAGGTGCGCAGGAGGGATCGGCGGGTCAGTAGGCTCATCCTCCCCATATCCCTGAGTGACCGCCAGCTTCACTAGCTTCTGTGGCGTCCTCAGGCGCTGCTCCACAAACACAGCGTAGGGGTATCCATGTCAGTACTCCTCGGCGGCCACGCCTCGGGTACCTAGCAATCTCATCCTCCGACCAATCCTCGGGCTGCAGCATCCGTGGCCGGAGGATCCTGAGGAGTAATGGCGTCCAATGGAGGGACATGGCCATGCTGCCTCGAGAAACGGTCCCCCAAATATATGACATCACATGTCAGCCCAGTGAGCCATCTCCTCTGCCTCGTCGCCTCAATGGCCTCTCCCAGCAAAATCTCCGGATACCTGCCCCAAGGGTAGAAGTCCACTCCGTCGTGCCCATCCCTGTTGATGACCGGCCTCACCATCTTATAATCAAAAGTGATCCGGGTCTTTCCCGTGAACTTATCCCTAGCATCTCCCCTCCAGCGAACCATAGCAGGGAAGATGGTGATATCGCTCTGTTGGTTCCACGGAAAGAACCCGATCACCTCACGTAACTGCACCCGCATGTTCAAAACATCAAAAGGGTCATTTTTCTTGCATAAAAGTCTCAAGACAAGAAAAGAAAAAGGGACTACCTCGAGGGCAAATGAAAAGCAGTCCATGGAAGCAGCCTTGTTCCGACTGTACATGTCCAAAGAGAAGTAGAGCTCCGCCAATCCGGCCTCTCCCCAAGAGACCGTCCCTATCCCATCCACATTCTCCAGAGAGTCAAGGAGGCAAGTCATGGCCAGTGTCCCAGAATTAGCAAAAATGGTGACTGATAGCATCAACCACACGAAGGCTCTAGCCAGCTGCTGGGCAGTCACGTCGCTAACGGCAAAGTCCCGTATGCAGTTCTGGACTGCCACCTCGACGTTCCTCGTCTCCATACCCAGTCCCTTGGGAATCAGCTCAAACCCGACCAAATCTCTGAACTCCTCCGCTGTAATGTGGTCTCTCCAAGTCACGGGCCTCCCAGTGAACTGTAGACCAGTAATAGCCGTGAAATCAGCGGGAGTCACTGTCGGCTCTCCCACTCGGATGGAAGCTATGGGTGCTATCCCACCAAAATTAGATAGGGCCTGGACCAAGCCCTTGCTCTTCGAGGTGATGTGGATCCCCGCCGATAGCCTCGATGAATAAATCTAGGCCGGTAGCCCGCACCAGCTGCTTGGGATTTACCCCATTCTTCTCGAAATCTGGCATCCTCTGCCAAAGTCTGACTGCTATCTCAGATGGTCCCCTGGACTTGTTCTCCTGTAGACAAGAACAACAAAGAAGTGTGTAAATCATTCATCATTTTCAAAAGCATGCATATATTCAAAAGTGCATATATTTTCAAAAGAAAAGCATTCACAAAAGTTTTCTAGCATCATTTGCATCAAAAAAGCGTCTTTCATCACTTGAAACACGTCATGTCAAGTCCCATTGCTTTCCTGAAGCACAAAATCACAATTTTCACAATTCTTTGCACATAAGCATTATTCTTTCAAAAATGGCATGCATGAATCCTTTTCATCTTCCAAAAATCTTGATAATCAAAATTTTGACCTAGTTCTAGCACATGCAAGAACTTCGTCTCACTTTAGACAATTATCATTCTTATTTTATTTTCGAGAAAAAAGTGGGTCATTCCCATTATTTTTGTCAAAACAAATTGCACATTGCATATTCTTAGCCTCATAGGTTCATCGTCAATGTCTCAAAGTCATGCAAAAATCCTAGGAAAATCCTAGAAAATTCCTAATATTCGGGTCAAGCCCTAAATCAATGAAAATTCAATCAAAATCGACGGAATCGAGCCAAATAAGAGCGCTTACCCCAACCGGACGCGGGTTCGTCGATTTGTGCTCTCTTCTCCCCGGGTAAAGCTCCGACGGAGGCGTAAGAAAGTCATACTTTCTTTCCGTCCGAACGAGCTCTTTCCTCCTCCTTCTCGCAGCCGCGGAGATATTTCTTCTTGCTTGCCTCGGTAGAGGATTGCCCTCCGGATCCATTCCAATCAATAGAAGCAAAGGGAATTGAAGGATTTTGAAGAAATTCTCTCCCTCTTCTCTCTCTTCCTCGGCAGCTCTTGGGCGGCAATAATGCCCAATGCCCGTTCAAATCTGTTTTAAATAATCTGGAAAAATCAAGCTTCTAGCCGTACGGCTTCTTTTTCTCCATCTCATGCCGGGCGGCCTCATTCGCTCTGAGCAGAAAATTACAATCCTGCCCCTGGACCTTCCACTTGGGCATGCAATTCCCGTTATCTTTTAACTAAGATAACATCTTTTTCAGAAGATATCCCTTATCTCCTAAGCAATTAAGCTTTCTTCCCAGTCGCCTCCGTTAATTCCGTTATAACGGGATAATGCTAGGTGACAACCTCCGAATTGTCAAAACTCTAAACTTAGCTTACCTCTATCCCGGATAGCGACGTATGCTAAGTTCTCTAAACTTAAGCTACCTCTATCCCGGATAGTGACGTATGCTCGAGTTCCTCTAAACTTAAGCTACCTCTATCCCGGATAGTGACGTATGCTAAGTTCTCTAAACTTAAGCTACCTCTATCCCAGATAGTGACGTACGCTCAAGTTTCTCTCAACTTTAGCTACCTCTATCTCCTCGATAGTGACGTAAGCTCTAGTTTCCTCAGGTGACAACCTCCATTAATTGTCAAAACCTTCAAGGATCCTAGACATCGTTCCTAACTATCTAGTGATGCTTGAACTACGATCAAGGCTTGATTCCTCCGGGATACGTAGGTAGCCTTTTATAAAAGGTCCAGCCATCCGACCACTTTGGTCACCCCGTTCCTTTGTCACTCATCAGTGATGAAGTAACCCCTCATAGAGGTTCAGATATCTGACCACATTGGTCACTCCTAGCATATCCCCAGTAGGATCAATTGCTTGACCTCCTAGGTCATTTTCTTTTACTTCCCCAGCAAGAGACCAGTTTCTCTTCTCCATTCCTCAGCGGATCTATTCCGAACTACGGCCTGGCTTGATTCCTCCGGGATACGTAGGTAGCCTTCCAGAGGTTCAGCCACTCGACCACTTCGGTCTCTCAATCCGTCTCGGCATTCGCCAGATCGGATCCTTTTCTATCGACAACCCCACTCGCCTTGCAAGTGACGTTGCCGAGGGGCTTCTGTAAGTACCCAAATCTGGCTCATGCCTTCCGGTTAAATTTCCCGGCAATTTCGGTAAGTTTCCCGGTAATTCCCCGGACCTTCCTAGTGTTCCGGAAATATTCCGGAACTGTTCCAAATTGATTAAAGGCTGAAAGGGAGCCTTCCCAATTAAGAAACACGTTTTTCTTAATTGGGAGGAAGCTTCTAGATATTGCCACCTTGCATGGTTCTAGAAATGCTGAGTCACAAGGGATAATGCCGCACGGCTGCATTAGCTCAAGGTCCCTAGCCGCACGGCTTCATTGGCGATTTCCAGACTGCCTATAAATAGAGCCCTCCTCTACCCATTTTGATCATGAACAAAATCACCCACAAATACTCATAATACGTGAAGAAACCTCCCAAGAGCAGCTGGAAGTTCAAGAAGGTGAAGAAGAAGCTCAAGAAGTTATCTCCCTCCTCCTTGAAGGCTCAAGATCAATCCTCTCCTCCTAGCTTCATCCAAAGAAGAAAAGGAAGCCATTGGTAACCTCGCACGCCCTAACCTTGCATCTTAATTGCTCTATAATTGCTCATTGCATTGCTTTTATCTTGCTTGGGACTTGGTAGATTAAAGATCATATCTTTATATTCCCCCTTCCCCTTTGCATGCATTAGGCATCATTTGCCATTAAAAATGTAGTCTTTATCCATGAAGATGCATCCTTTGCACCTAAAACCCCATTTTTCCATAAAAATTTCATCTTTATGCATCCTTTGCATATAAAAATCAAATCTTTCCAATCAAAATGCATCCTTTGCATTCAAAATCCCTTTTCCGAGCATCATTTGCTTTAAAGATCATGTCTTTACCATAAACTAGCATCCTATGCTTTTCAAAATGCAATCTTTATGCATCCTTTGCATATTGAATTCCAATTTCTTCATAAAAATGCATCATTTGCATAAAAATTGTGTCTTTATGCATCCTTTGCAATAAAGATCATTTCTTTAAACCAAATGCATCCTTTGCAACTCAAAAATGTCATCTTTTCATTAAAAATGTCATTTTTACATGCATTCCCCCATTCCCCCATTAGTAACCTCGGAACGGACCGGTGTAAAAGATCCTATCTTTACATCGTTCCTTCCATAAAGGTTTCATAATCTCTTTAGAAAGGGACACCTTTGAACCCTATATCTCCGATTATCACTTAAGATGAGTATGAAGCATCTATATGAGCTCGACCATCTTAAAGTGTAGGATTGATGGGCTAAGGACCCTCCTTTTCTAAAGAACCTCATCTTTGACTATAAAGAGAGTCATTCTCTCGATCACGCAAGTCCCAAGGTCCAAAAATGCGATGATCACAAGTCCAAGATGAGGACGGGATCATAATCCCGAATACATAAAATCCAAGAAATCCCGAGCGACAACCAACAAATGGTTTGTACGTCCGGAAGACGACTTGGGACATTCCCTCCTTATTTTCAAACACATGCACACAAGAAAGCACGCAAGCAAGCACGATTAATGGGATCTTGGGAGACTTGCTCCGGCAAGGCACCTTGGGTGAACGACGATCCGTTCTTCCCAAGGGGTAACTTAACCTCCGAACCCATAAAACCTTTTTTTTCAAAGTTTTGAGGTAATCAAAATGGCGTGGCGACTCCATTTTTCAAATTAAACCGGATGTCTTCAAACTCGCGTGAATCCAACAAACACAAAAATTTGGGCACACATTCACACTAAGAGGTTCTTCCTCATTCAAATTGTCTAAATAATGTCCGAAATGCCCCTAAATGATTATAACTCATTAAATTGAGCTGAAGAAACAATAACAACCCAAATTGGGGCACTTACAGTAGCCCCTCGGCGACGGTACTTCCAGGGGAAGTGGGGTCATCGACAAAAGTGAGGATCCCAATCTAGCAAGCTTTTACCTAGATGGGTGAGGAGGTGACCGAGGCGGTCGGATGGTTGGACCCTTTTAAAGGATTCCTACGTATCCCGCGGTCGACGCGGAGGCGTTTCAGTGTGCTCAAGGCGATGATGTTGACTGTGGAGCCGTTATCGATCAAAACGTTTGGGAGGTAGAACATCTCTATCTTTATGAGGATGAGGAGAGCCTCGTTGTGCCTATTTTCACATATCGGCAAGTCTTCGTCTGTGAAGGCTAAACCGCTTCCGATGCTGCCATTCGATTCAGTCTCCTCCGGGGAGCGTTCGATCCATCCATTGGTGTGTCTTGATCGTGGAAGAGATCGTAGGGAGACACTCGCCCTTGGGCGTTCTTGTCTGGATTCCCGGTTACAGGACCATTTGACTCTAGTTTCACGTTCCCAGTCGTAGCGGGATAGCATGTTGACGGTTTCGGAGATTGCAGGAGGCCTACTCTCGCTTGGAGTTTCATCAAAGGATATCGTGTTCACCCTATCATTTCGGGGGAATGGATTTCCAATGGTGTTGAGGCTACGGGGGCATTCCAATTTTCCCTCTTTGATTAGCCCCTGGACCACTTGCTTTAGCACGAAGCAATTGTCGGTGGTGTGACCGGGGTAGTTGTGGAAGGCGCAGTGCTTGCTCATATCCATGTTGGGCGTGAGAGTCTTTGGTTGGAAATTCTCGAGAGGCTTGAGGAGATTTCGCTTTACCAATGCCTCGAATACTTGGCCCAGAGGCATTTCAAAGTTATTGAAATGCTGGAACTGTGGAATGCGAGGGGGATTGTTGTTCCTCGGGGGTGCCGGATCACGGTTTACTTGAGCTCCATTTTGGATGTAGTGTACCGTTTTGGCTGCTTCTTTTCCTTTGTTCGGGACAGGTGCTGGATTTGACAGGTTTATCCGATAGCGGTAAGACGAAGCAGGGGTTGTTGTTGTCTTCTGAAGGCTCAGGGTCTTTTCGAACTTGGTTCCGGCGTTGACCATGGCTCAGAGGTCTGGATAGAAGTGATGACTGTTCATGGTTCTCAGAGATGGTTTGAGGCAGGAATGGAAGATGTCCATTTGTTCTTCCTTGGAAAGCGGATCCATTATCTCGCTTAGCTTCCAGTTCCATCTTTTGTAGAACTCACCCACAGGCTCGTCGTCCTTTTGTTCGGTGGCTTGCAGATCGTGGTGGTTTGTTTCCCACTCAAGGTTGGTGCAGTATTTCTCTAGGAAGATCTCGCTAATTTGGTCCCACGTGGAGCGATTTTCTTCCTTCACGTTGAAGAACCACCTTAACGCTGTGGATTTGAGAGAATGCTGGAAGTGATCTGCCATTTGTTGAGGGGTTGCCCCTTTGGCTCTCATTCCCAAGACATAGGTGTCGATATGGGTTTTTGGGCATTCTGTCCCGTCGAACTTTTCCATTTTCGGCATCCTGAATTTCGGAGGAAGCGGGACCACCTTGTTTGGATCAGTGGGCATGAGGGAGTCCTTCCGAGAACTGGCTAGTTTGCCTTGCATGTCCTTCATTTGCTCAATCAGCCAAGCCATGTGGGGATCGGCAGGCTGAGGCGGGTTGCCGTTTTCGGGGATGGATACCGAAGATGGAGGTGGATTGGCCGATGGGATCGCCATTCGGGAGTCTTGGGGAGGCAGTTGAGTGTATACCAACCCGTACCCTGGAGTGTTGAAATTAAGGGCGTGATTGCCCGGACCGCTAAGGGTTGTGTTTGGGAACTGGGGAAATGTTTCGTTAGCCCCAAGTGGTTGTCCAGCGGGTGGCAGGTTTGAGATGTCGGGATATCCGCTTGGGATGCCCGTCCCGGGTAAACATTGGGATTTTTTGTTATGGCTGTGAGGCTCGAATAGAGGCAGAGGATTGAATCCTGGGGGATACCGAGAGGCATTGGGATCTGGTGGAGCAGGCCCGTATGTGTGTTGTTGATACTGAGCTTGGGGCGCAGGGCCGGGAAATTGACTGTGCTGAGGCAGGCATGTCAGAGCTGCTTGACTGATGCCCGAGTGGAGCTTTGAGCGAGAGCTGCTTTGCGTTGCTGGGATCTCATAGCTTGGCGGAGGTGGGACCTGCTGATAGCTTTGAGGACCCGGGGGAGCTGGTATTTCCTCGTCTTCTATGAGAATGAAGGTCCCATCAGGTTGGGGAACAGCAACGGTTCCTCGAAGGCGCAGGGTGTCTACGATCCAGGCTTGCTGCTCCTCTTGGCGCTTCTTGAGAGTTTCGAAGGCTCGTAGCACCTCCTCCATTGACTGAAGGTTTCTTAGTGACGGGGTTCCGTTTCCCTCACTGTTATCTGTTGATCCCTCCATGGGGGAGTAGCGGACGGTGCGGACCGCTCAACTGGAAGGGCTGTAGGACCTTGCAACCTCGATAATGAAAAGGCGGCTCCCGTGTATTTTCAACCACTCTCGGTTCGCTGGAGGGGGGTGACGGGTAAGGTTTAGACATGGGAAGGACTTTTGGATAAAAGGGGGGAAAGCTCACGTGACATGCAGTTTCCGCTTTTATTATTTATTTTTTTTTGTTGTTTTAATTTACTTAAAATAGTGTTTTCTCAGAATCCTAGGTAGGTTGGAAAAGATCACTCTTCTTTTTCGCAACTATGCTAGATCCTGGGTCAGTGGAGACCGTCTATGCGGCTATAAGTCCCTCGTTTTGCACCTGTATTTCGACATCCCGGGTGGACAGCCCCGGGCGAGAGTCCTATAGGGCAAGCGGTTTCCACCGGCCTAAAAGAAAAATTGAACCTAAGGACCAAGCCTGTCATGTACGTTTTAATGCGTTAGCCATATGAATAGTGAGCTGAGCCGGCCCCTGAGTCAAGATCTGGTCGAGAGTTCGGCATGACCTCTCTTTACCTTGCTTGCGCAAGGGATCTGTGACGTTAGGCATTGACTGGGTCATATCGTCATGGCTGACGTATTAAAGGCTTGATGACGTGGTGTCATATGGGCATGGATGTATATCTGGGACAGAACATCGTCTGGGTGTAGCTTCGGAAATCAAGATCGGGTCAAGATTTTAGCATGACCTTTCATCGCTTTGCTTGCGCGAGGGATCTTAAGTTCCGAGCTTCGACTCAGAAAATGGCTGGCTTGGGATATGTATCCAGGCTGTATGACACGGACTGGGTAAAAACCAACCGAGTCTTGACAGAGTGTGACTCAAGCGTGCAGGGCTGACACTTGGCTAGGATGGGATGTTTGGAATGATCCCGTGTGCATTCAAGTGGCCTAGGAAGACCAAACGGACTGAAACTGAGACCACCCCGGGTTGAGGGTTGTAGTGTGCAGTGTATCCGAGGCAGCAATGCACGTTGCGTGCGGTGTACCGAGGCAGCACTACGAGTAGCGTGCGGTGTACCGAGGCAGCAGTGCAAGTAGTGTGCAGTCTCTAAAATTTTTTTCTGAGTAAAACAGATGTTTTTTGAAGAATTTTAAATGTATGTACACAGATGTATATTGATACATTTTTTTGTTTTTTTATTTTTTTTTTGTAAAATAAAAAGTAAAGCACATGCACACACACAACAGTTTAGAGAAAGGGGTAAAATGAAAGTTTGACCCTCATTATTGTTTTTTAAAAAAATCTTTTGTTTTGTTTAAAAGTTTTTTTTTTAAAAAAAAACAAAATATTTCCCAGCGGAGTCACCAAATGAAATTACCCGGATCCGAGAGGCAGCGCAATCGCGCCCCGGCATCTGGCATTTCGCTTTTTCGTTGCTGCGTTGGCAGGGAGGTGTCTCGCTGTGTGTTTGCTTTGTAGAGTCGCCATGCCGTTTTTATTAAGCCCAAAACATTGAGAAAAGGCATCAGTTTAAAAATAAATTGTTTTTGTGTGATGAGATTTTGAGTTCGGAGGTCAGGTTACTCCTCGGAAAGAGAATATTAGAATATTAGAGCTCACCCGAGTAGCCTCGTAAAAACGAGTCTTTCGGTACCCCTTCTTTCTTTAAATGTTGTGTGTGTGTGTGTGTGCTTTTAAAAATGCATGTTGTATCGGATGTCTACATTGTACACTACGTATTGAAATGTATTGAAATAGTAATGGAAGGAAGCCTTACCAATATTGGTTCGTGTCTGTCTTCCGCTGGGGAATAGTGTTTGAGGATGGAATAGTGTTTCGGGACGGACCGGGATTGCTTCGGGATGTGCCGGTTGTCTGCGGACAGAGCTTCAGCGTGCCTCGGGATTGTCAGGTGTGCACTCGAGCAGAGTTTTGGCGTGCGTTGGGATCGCAGGGATCGTTGGCTGGATTCGGGCAGAGGTTCGGCGTGCGTCGGGATCGTTGGCTGGATTCGGGCAGAGGTTCGGCGTGGGTCGGGATTGCCGGTTTGACTCGGAAAGAGCCGGGACGCCTTGGGAAAGACCAGGCAAGGCTTCGGAGTACCACAAGGGGTCTTAGAATACCTCGAGAGTGCCTCGGGGCAACGCGGGAGCGTCTCGAGAGCGCTCTAAAGGGCTTCGAAGCACCACAAGGGAGCTCGGAAGGCCCCGGAAGGAACCGAAAGGGACCGGGATTGCCTCGGAAGGACATAGAGGGGCAGCCAGAGGGCTTAGGACTAGAGGAGAAAAGGGAGAAGTGTGAAATGAGGAAGGGGGAGCCCTCTATTTATAGTGTAAGAAAAATTGCAAGAAGGTCCGTACGGACCTTTGTGCAAAACTAAAGTTTTAGTTTTCCCAGATTTGAGGGAATAATGTGGACTTTAAGAGGATTAAGTAATTATGATGTCTGGTAGCAAAGAGGTCCGTACGGACCTTTTAGCATGCAAAGAGGTCCGTACGGACCTTCTATGCTTTTCCAATTTTTGCATAATTCCCAAAAAGTCCTTTTATATTTTTTTGTCCCAGAAAGCCCCCCCCCCTTTGATTTGGTTGGTGGTTTTTTGGGCCTTAGAGGGTTTTTTGAGGGTTTTGAGTGTTCGAGACAGCGTTTGAGTGAGTCTGCGGTGTTTCCCGTGTGCTCAAAAGAGGGTGATCCAGATTGGGGTACTTACATGACCTCCAGCACATAAGGCATAATCTCAGGAAATATATGCAATGTAAATGCAAAATGAGAGGAAGACCCGGGATCTATAAGAATGCGGGCCTTAACTCCTGAGACAGGTACTATACCTCTAATGACAGCATTGGGATCTACCTCCCCACGACCCAAGGCAAACACTCACCCTTGCACTTTATCCTTCGGTGTCCTCTCGTTGTCTCTCTTCACACCACCTCTTTGCCCACCTTGTCCGCTACCCAAAGCTTGCCCCCATTGTAGCCTAGGATAATTCCTCCTGAAGTGACCCGCTGCTCCACACTCAAGGCACTTTCCTTTCTTGCTCCAACACCTATCCTCAGAATGCTCCACTTTCTTGCAAAAGCTACACACCATCCCAAACTGGCTTGAAGCCGGACGAGTTGTCGAAGCTGCCACATTTCCTCCTCTAACCAACCCCGAAGCTGAAGACCTCGGTTGTCCTCTACTCTGTCCTGAGCCTTGACCTTGAAATCTCGGTTTACTTCCACTATCACCTTCGGATTTACCCCGATGCTCTTCAATATCATTTCAATCCGGTAAGCTCTATTCACTGCCGCCTGAAAGTCGGTGAATTCGTGCGTCAACAGCCGCTTCCTGAACTCCAATCTCAACCCTTTCACAAACCGGTAGACTCTTCTCTCCTCCTCCGATACCAAATGAGGACAATATCTAGCCAACTCCGTGAACTTTGCAGAATACTAGGCCACTGTCATCGTCCCTTGCTCTAGCCTCAAGAATTCAATCTCCTTCTTGTCCCGTGTAACCATCGGAATAAAATGATCTCTGAACTTGTGGGTGAAATTCTCCCATGTCTGAGGCGTGTGGTCACAATCCCAACTATCCTTCACAATATGCCACCAATGTTCTTCTGGTCCTTCAAGTTTGAAAATGGCACATCTCACCTTTTCTTCATCCAGACTCTCCATAGCTGCAAATATTTTATTCATCGCCTCAAGCCACCTTTCTGCCTTCAACGGATCTGGATCCCCATTAAAACTAGGTGGAGCCTGTGAGCGTTGTGATTAATTTCGAGTCGCCACCTATATTATTCGTTTGGAAAACATAAAAAAACCATTTTTTTGAAAGAGATTGGGTTCGGGGCTTAGGTTATGGAATGGGTAGGTCAAGGAGCATCCATTCCACCCAATCCGGAGATCGGTCTTGCTAAAGAAAAGAGAGGTTTTCAGAGAAGAGAAGACGATTTCAAATATAACAAATAAAGATCCATTTAACGGGGTTAAACGGAATGTAGGATCGATTGCTTCGAGACCGTCCCCATGATTTGGAGAGGCTCTAGGCCGATCCTAGATTCAATAGATTTATACCACTCTAATAATCAATTAGAAAAGGATTTAGGGGGTTACCTTGCGTGAGGTGATTTGGGCAGAGTTTTGACTCAAGTTTAGAATCGAATCTTGATACGGATAGAGCTTCGCCTCAGTCCTTGACTTGGATTTTGATGTTTGTTTATCAACAAGGTTGACAAACAAACTTTGAGGTGATTTTTTGGGTGATTTTGTAGGAACCTTTCAGGGAAAGAAACCAACAAAATATGTGTGTGTTGTGAAAATTTGTCGTCCTTTGATCCTTGGAAGTCACCAAGTATTTATAGGGGTTGGAGAAGTGTTGAAGATGAGATCAAACACTTCAAGAAGCTTCCAGACTCCAAACTCTATTGGTTGGCCGGATGGATGAAGTTTTATCCCGAAAAGAGGTTGAAATCGACGAGGAAACTGTCATCTGCATGCTGCAGAGGGACGATATCTCGCGTGAGACACGTAATTCCGCGCGAGATATTGTTTCTGTAGGACAATTCTGTCATTTCCTCGTTATCTCGTATGCAGTTTAGTCCCAAACTAACGATGGTTAGTCAAAACTTAACAAAACATGACAAAATGGTGGATTTCTCTTCTTGACTCAAGGCGAGACTTAGAGTTGTATAAATATGATCTGATGTGTTCAGAATGGGGTGTCTACAGAGCCCCTCGTCGATAAGTCTTATGAAAGAAGTCATGTCGACGATAGAAAAGACATCATTCTGAACATCGGGATGGTCGGGCCGCACGGCTTCCTACGTATCTCTATCGGAGAATCAGACCATGACGTAGTTTGACTCCAAAACACGAAAAGGCTGCTTTAGGTATTTTGAAAATTATTTTGAAAATCAAGGAGATTTTGTTTTGAAAGATAAATTCATACTGAGGAATCAAATCAAGACCCAATTCTGAATATACCTGTTTGTCTGAAGATTCGCCTGTCTGGGCTTCGAACCTGCGGGAAATATGTTAGAAAACAAAGGCTCACCTGTCCGGTCCTTTGAGTCCTGTCGATTTTGTGACGATTCGCCTTTCTGGGCTCCGAATCGGGCTTTTTGTTGTTGAGGATGACGATTCACCTGTTTGGGCGTTGAATCGGGCTTTTCTTTTGACGATCCACCTGTCTGGGCGTTGGACCGGGCTTTTATGATGACGATCCACCTATCTGGGCGTTGGACCGGGCTTTTTCTGTTGATGATCCACCTGTCTGGGCATCGGACCGGGCTTTTTGATTTGACGATCCACCTATCTGGGCGTTAGACCGAGCTTTTCTTTTGATGATTCACCTTTCTGGGCTCTGAATCATGTGGATCGAGTTGATCTTTTGACCACTCGGTTTTCGGGCGACTGGTGCCGTACCGGGCGATCGTGCGGGCGTCACGTTTGGCTCGTTCCGTGACTTGCGGTGCCGATTTCTCCACGTTTCCTTGCTAGTGTATCATTTCCAAGGGTAAATGTGTCAAAATTTTGAATTTTGACATTGCGTAGATGCTTATTGTCGGGGACAATTTTGTCAAATTCCAGAAGGTATATCTCGCGCGATACATCTTATCTCGTGCGAGACTTGTACTGTCGGGACTAATATAACAGCAGCTCCTCTTTTAATTTGAAAACATCCTTTTCAAAGTTCCCTCCCTAGCTCGAGCCAAGGTCGTTTTTCTCTGCAATTTTTCGTGGATTGCTTGGTGATTCTCCTCTCAATCAATTCTCAATCCTCTCTCCCTCCACAATCAATGGCTCAAGAACAAAGGAATCCTACTTTGGGGAGCTATTTACTAGGGAAGGATTATCCCCGCGATGACCTCACCTTCGATAGGCACGTGCACATCTCCACCGCCGTTCGGGAAGGTTTGGTAAGAGTTTCTTTCCCACCTCTTGTTTCTTATATTGCATTGAGCTTGAACCCACTTTGTCTTGAATTCAAATTCCATCAATGGCCATTCTTTTCTTGTTCTTGTCTAGAACTAGGTTCCTTCTTGCATGCTCTGATTTTGTGCATTTTGTTGGATGATTGTTGATGCATTGTGTGCGTATGAGCCTCCTACACATCATGAATTGTAGGAGAGGTTGATTCGGATCATTAAGGGCATCCTTGGGCAAACTTTTCTTGTACGCACGCCAAGCGTTCGATGAAATGCCTCAATGAAAAATTTTCTTCTATTTCATTGATTTTCTGACATGGAATGATTTCTAATGTTGCCCTTTTTGCTTTCCCTCTGTTTTGCAGTCGTATAGGCCAACGAAGAATTGCCGTGGGAGCCCAAAATTGGCGAGAGCTTTGTGGGACAAGATCAAGGACCTTGAGGGAGTTCGAGATAGAATGGCCCAAATGAGGCTTTTAACTTTTGTTGATAACCTTCAGGGGATGAGGCGGACTCCCCAAGTTCTTCAGGCGATCAGGGAGAGGTGGTGGGATACTACCCACACCGTTCATTTGCGCTTCGGGGAAGCAACTATGACTCCGACGGACTTCCTTGCTATCACGGGTGTAAGTACCCAAATCCGGATCGTCCAAATCCGTCAGAATGTTAACCGAAATCTGTTAACTGGCCCGCTCTAGGTTAACCGGAACTCGTTAAACTCCCCGTTGCCGTGCCAATGAGACGTCCCGGGACTGCCCCGTGCATCCCGACGTCGAACCGTACTTAACACGTGACATCTCACGTAAAAGTATGGCTTTCCCTGAAAAACGCATTTTCCGACACTTTCCGGGGGCGTTTCGGACATTTCCCGGACTGTTATTTTAAAAAACGGACAAAACCGGGACCGGGGAACAATCTTCCACCTCAGCTGGTGACTCAGAGGGTACGTGGCAGCCATGCCACCTCCCTCTAGTCACCCTTCAATCAATTTCAAAGGGAAAAGACAAAATGCCCCTGGTTTGCAAGCCAAGTCCGGCCGGACTCACTGTGCACATTTTCTGAAATTGCCAGCAAGTCCTTCAAATTCCCAAAATACCACAAAACCCCCTGGATTCAGGCCAAGTCCGTCCGGACTCCTACTGCAAATTTCACCTATAAATAGAAATGGCTGTCAAAGCCAAATAGAGAGGATTTTTACACCAAAAATCACCACCCCCCACGGTCCAAACTGGTTTCACCCCTCCCGAGTTCCCGTTCTGTCTCGATTCGCGTGAAACCTTCGTATTTCAATCAAATACGCACCCTACAACTTCGAAACAACCTTTCGAATCACTTTCCGTATCCCGTACACACCTCCCGAGCCAAAGGAGTCGACCCTAGCCATAGGTATAACTCCCTCTCTCTAAATCTCCCGTTCCGTCTCGGTTTACGCGCCAGTCGCTATAACTGTTTCGAACGTCGTTATCAAAATGTAGACGCCTCCGTCTAACGGGGTCCGATACGTTTTAGCCCCTCGATCCTCTTCTCTTTCCGTAAGAGAAGTAATCACGGGTTAAAACGGCATTCCGACCCCGTTCCGTTTACTTTTATGTCATTTACAATTCCGAGCCGTTTGGCCTCGTTGATCGTCATTTACAATTCCGAGCCGTTTGGCCTCGTTGATCGTCATTTACAATTCCGAGCCGTTTGGCCTCGTCGATCGTCATTTACGAATCCGGATCGTTTGATTCCGTTGACACCGCTTTAAATACTGTCATTTACAAGTCCGATCCGTTTGGATTGTGATAGTATTTACTTTTCAAAGTCCGAGTCGCAACCCGATTCGTTGATTGCATATCATTTAATACGTTTTTCCCGTAAAATCGTTAACAATGTAATGCCCGGTTCAAAACCAGAGTTCGACCTTCGAACTCTCTTTCAAAATGCGCGAAATGACGTTTGGCATCCAAACGCTCATCTTCAAACTTAAAAGCCGCCATTTGACACTCAAAATCATTTAATACGTTTTTTCCCGTAAAAATCGTTAACAATGACTCGCACGGTTCAAAATCGACGTTTGCCACGCAAACGTTCATTTCTGTCTCAAACCGACGTTTGTCATTCAAACGCTCGTCTTTTCAAAAGTCACCTAATCAACGTTTGACATTCAAACCAAGATTAAGCTTGTCATTCAAGCCCCCATTTCAAAACACACACACACACACACGTTTTCGAGAAAGGCAGAAAGACTCGTCATGCGAGGCGTTTCGGGCGATCTCGTAATACTCTACCCGAAACGTAACGTGACCTCCGAACCTAACAATCTCTGGTACAAAAAAGCTTTTTACTCGTTTTTGCTGCCAATAAAAATGATTCCCGTTTTCAAAGCCTTTTCCTAAGTTTTTGCTACCAATAAAAACGACACCTTTTCACAATAGCCGTTTCTCAACGTTTGGGCTCAAAATACAAAAACCGCGTGGCGACTCCTCATTTTGTTCCTTCCCATGAAGCGAGGTCTCAGACACCAACCCTCCGCGAAAGTCAACCGCTTTTGCCGCGCGCAAAATCCGGGTAATTTCAGTTGGCGACTCCGCTGGGGAAATGATACTTTTTTCAAAACTACCGTTGTTTTCTAAAAAGCCTTCTGTCGGTCAAACTTTCGTTTACCCTTCCTCGTTTTCGTGTGTGTGTGTTCCTTTAAACCTCAAACGGTTTGTTTTTCAAAGGCATTACATTGTCAACTTTTCAAAATCATACCATGTTTGTGCATCCCCATTCATGTTTGATTTTCATGCTGTCTTTTGAACTGTGCATCATAAATTCTTTAAGACACATTCTGAAAAAAAAAATCTCTGTTTTACTCAGAAAAAGAATTTTAGTGACCGCACACTACGCGCACTTGCCGCCTCGGAACACCGCACTTCACGTGCACTTGCCGCCTCGGTACACCGCACACTACAACCCCTAACCCGGGATGGCCTTTATCGGTTGCACCCCGATTGGTGCCGCGGACACCTTTCGGGGCGCACGGGGTCGTCCCAAACATCCCATCCTAGCCCGTGTAAGCCATGCACTCTTTGTGTCACACTTTGTCCAAGACCCGGTTGGTTTTGGCTTAGCTCGTGTCATAAAGCCTAAGTGTATGTTTTACGTCGGGCCTCGCCCGAGTCAAGCTTGAGAGGTTGAGACCGAAGGTCGTTCCCGACCCGAAGTCTCGAGCTCTTCGGCCTTGACTTTGACGCGGAGCTCTGCCGAAAAATATACCCGAAGGTTCAATGTGACACCATGTCACCAAACCTCGCCGTATGCATCGTGCCAGCCACAACTTGGCCAACGCTAAAAGCTAAGGTCCCTCGCGCAAGCGAGTCAGGGGAGATCATGCCAAAATTTTGGCACGATCCCCGCCTTAACTTAAGGACGTTGACTTCGATCGTGGCCCGTGCGTCACATACGTTGGAAGTTTGCGTGATCAGCTAGCCTTAAGTTCACTTTTTCATTTGTCGGTGGAACTCGCTTGCCTTATAGGACCTCGCTCGGGATTGTCCGTCCCGAGAAGATGATCTATAAATGGAAACGAGGGGCTTATAAGCGTAGTGACGAGATCTACTGATTAGAGCTCTAGGGTTAGTTGCGAAAAACAAGACACGCTCTTTTCCAACCATTTAGGACTCTGAGAAAAATGTGTTTTCAGTAAACTTAAACAACAGTTGCATGGTCCCATCTCGGGAATCTTTAAAATATTGACCCTCGCGGTCCAATTCTCAATCGCGACCTTCCGTGGTCCGATATCTCATATCTTGACCCCTCGCGGTCCAACTCTCAATCGCGACCTTCCGTGGTCCGATATCTCGAGTCTCGACCCCTCGTGGTCCAATCCTCAATCGCGACCCTCTCGGTCCGATATCTCATATCTCGACCCCTCGCGGTCCAATCCTCAATCGCGACCTTCCGTGGTCCGATATCTCAAGTCTCGACCCCTCGCGGTCCAATTCTCAATCGCGACCTTCCGTGGTCCGATATCTCATATCTTGACCCTCGCGGTCCAACTTTCAATCGCGACCTTCCGTGGTCCGATGTCTCAAGTCTCGACCCCTCGCGGTCCAACTTTCAATCGCGACCTTCCGTGGTCCGATGTCTCATATCTCGACCCCTCGCGGTCCAACTCTCAATCGCGACCTTCCGTGGTCCGATATCTCATATCTTGACCCTCGTGGTCCTACTCTCAATCGCGACCTTCCGTGGTCCGATATCTCATATCTTGACCCTCGCGGTCCTACTCTCAATCGCGACCTTCCGTGGTCCGATATCTCATATCCCGACCCCTCGCGGTCCTACTCTCAATCGCGACCTTTCTCGGTCCAATTCTCAAATCGTGACCTTCGCGGTCCAATCCTCAATCGCGACCCTCACGGTCCGATTTCAAATCTCAAATCGTGACCTTCGCGGTCCAATCCTCAATCGCGACCCTAGTGGTCCGTTATCTCATATCTCGACCCCTCGCGGTCCAATCCTCAATCGCGACCTTCCGTGGTCCGATATCTCAAGTCTCGACCCCTCGCGGTCCAATTCTCAATCGCGACCTTCCGTGGTCCGATATCTCATATCTTGACCCTCGCGGTCCTACTCTCAATCGCGACCTTCCGTGGTCCGATGTCTCATATCTCGACCCCTCGCGGTATAACTCTCAATCGCGACCTTCCTTGGTCCGATATCGCATATCTTGACCCCTCGCGGTCCTACTCTCAATCGCGACCTTCCGTGGTCCGATATCTCAAGTCTCGACCCCTCGCGGTCCAATTCTCAATCGCGACCCTCTCGGTCCGATATCTCATATCTCGACCCCTCGCGGTCCAATCCTCAATCGTGACCCTCTCGGTCTGATATCTCATATCCCGACCCCTCGCGGTCCAACCCTCAATCGCGACCCTCATGGTCCGATTTCAATTCTCAAATCGTGACCTTCGCGGTCCAATCCTCAATCGCGACCCTCACGGTCCGATTTCAAATCGCAAATCTCGACCTTCGCGGTCCAACCCTCAATCACAACCCTCATGGTCCGATTTCAAATCCTCGATCCCGACCTTCGCGGTCCGATCTCAAGTAGTCAATCCTGACCTTCGCGGTCCGATCTTCGATCTCCAATCGAGACCTTTGCGATCTCCGATCTCAAATAGCCAATCCCGACCTTCGCGGTCCGATCTCTGATCTCCAATCGAGACCTTCGCGGTCCGATCTCCACTCTCCTATCGAGACCTTCGCGGTCCGATCTCAAAAGTTGATCCCGACCTTCGCGGTCCGATCTCCGATCTCCAATCTCCAATCGAGACCTTCGCGGTCCGATCTCAAATAGTCGATCCCGACCTTCACGGTCCGATCTCCGATCTCCAATCGAGACCTCCGCGGTCCGATCTCAAATATTCAATCCCGACCTTTCGCGGTCAAAACTTTAAATCTCGACCTTTCACGGTCCAATTTTCGAGCCTTAAAGCCTTGAGCCAAATACCCTTCTGAAAACTAAGCCATACCTTTCGTTCCCTGCAGTGAACAGAGAGTGGTTCAGAATTCCGGCCGGCGCCTCGCCGTAATTACGCTTCACGGAAGCATCGGCAGGTTCCTCAGTTTCCTCAATTCCCTCAGCCAGACTTTCCGACATGTCAGACTCACTGAGAAATCATGACGGGAACGGAACCCCGCCACCGGTAAACGATATGACGCTGGAAGAAGCCATCCGGGCTTGTGAGGTCCACAAGAAACAGAAAAAGGATCAGCAGAATTTCATGGTACAGCTTCTGAATGAGCGAGGTATAGCAGCTATCCCCAGCCCGGATGGTACTTTCGTCCTAATCGAGGACGATGATCCTTACGATCAGCTCTCCAAACCTTCACCCGGGGTCCTCGCCTTTGAAATCTGGAAATCCTTCAATCCAAGGAAACGATCGGCGGGGCTTCATACCGCCACCTCTCAAAGCAACCCTGTCATATACGGCCAAGCCAGTACTACCCCTTTCACTCAATGCAACTAGCAGTGCTGGATCCTCTCAAATGATCCCAATATCTCTCAAAATCCTCCTGTGTTCACTTCCTTCCAAAGCAATATGCTCGGGCCACCGGTTTCCCCACATAACCTTTCCAACCCATTCTCGCGGACAACCCGTAGCCGCTTCATGGCCTCAATTCCCTCAGTTTCCACAATATCCACTAAATTATACTCCGTTCCCTCAAAACCCATTTGTCCAATCCCATATCATGGTTCCCTCCAACAGTGGACCTTTGGTTACAGGTTCCAGCAGCCCAGAGGTTTCTATCGACCCGCATGTGGTTATACTGCAGAATGTAGGCGACGAAACTAAGGAAGAATTTTACAAGGCACGAGCCGAAGCTTTACGAAATCACGAAGTCACCGCCCGAGGATGAGCAAGTGAGAGCCTTCGAGTCATGTTTGGAGCCATCGCAAAAGCATTAGTCGGCCATCGCTTCGCCTTGATCTCCGATCCACGGTCAATACGGGTCCCCCATCTGAGAAAGACCCGAAGGAAAAGCATGCCCCGAGCACAGAGCCATCTTACCAGTATAGAGCAGCAACTGCATTCAACCCTGCACCGGCCCCCGGCAAAGGAAAAGACACCACTGTCAGCCACCTCCAGCAGGGACATCAGTCAAGCAATGGGGACACGGCCCTACAAAGCAACGACTCTTCCGAGAGACAGCCTTCCCGTCGCTTCGACAAACTAGACATGCCTCTAAGCAAAATGTTGGAGCGATCAAAGAAGACCTACTCAAGCCCGTGGCGGACTACAAGCCAAAGAAGCCTGTGAGCCAAGGCTGACAAAAGCAAGTACTGCACCTTCCACCAGTACCATGGGCACATAACTGATAATTGCCTCGGCCTGAGATCTGAGATCCAGAATCTGATAGAAGATGGAAAGCTTGAGCGTCCTGGTAGTCCAGCAATAAAAGAGCAGCTAGAGTAGGGGCTACCTATCCTCGAGATCTGTCAATTGTCTTTTGGTCAACCTTCGTAGATTCTAGTACTTTCCTCGTTCAATCAAGTCCGCCTCGGACATTGTAGTTAATCTTAAATTTTCTATAAATAAGTGTCTTTTTCTCTTCTTGCTAGACTTGAGACATTATTTGCACACCTACATTACAACTAATGAAATGGTTATATCCTAAATGATCACTTGCATTGCTCAACACATAATCTCTGGAAATAACTAATGTTCTGATTAATCGGTGTGAGAAAGTCAACTGGTGCCCTCCCCATTGTAGCGTTGTGAGAAAGAAATTCTGATTCTTTTTGTTTTTATGAGTCGCCACCTATATTATTTGATTGGAAACATAGAAAAACCATTTGAAAGAGATTTGAGTTCGGGGCTTAGGTTATGAAATGGGTAGGTTTAGAAGGCATCCATTTCACCCAATCCGGAGATCGGTCTTGCTAAAGAAAAGAGAGGTTTTCAATCTTTTTAATAAAATAATTAAAGAAGAACAAGTAAACCCTAATCAATTTCTTGATTAGGAATGTTGGATTGTATGCTTCGAGATCGCCTTCATTGACTGAAGGGACTCTAGGCTAATCCTTTTGATGGGATCACACTACTCTAAAATCAATAGAGAGGTTGAGAAGAGAAACGAAAGTTTAAAGGATGATTACCTTTTAAGGAGAGATTCGGACAGAGTTTCGACTCGAGTTTAGAGTTGAAACTTGATACGGACAGAGCTTCGCCTCGATCCTTGATTTGGATCTTGATGCGGACGGAGCTTCGCCTTGTTCCCTTGATTCGGGCTTCGATGTTTGTTAATCAACAAGGTTGACGAACAAACTTTAGGAGTTGTTTGTGAGTGATTTGAAGGAGTCTTTCATGGAAAGAAACCAACAAATTGTGTGTGTTGTGTGGAATTCTTGATCAAGGATCAGAATTGTCGACCTCTGAAACACTGGAAGTCATCCAGTATTTATAGGAGGTTGGAGAGGTGAAGGTGGAGAGGTAAAATCCCCTAGGAAGGTTCCGTAACTCGGTTACGATTGGATACCCGAATTGATAAGGTTTTATCCAAAAAGAGAGTTTGAAACGGAGAAGGAGAATGATTTCTGCACATCCTGTCGAGGGGATATCTCGCGCGAGATATGATATCTTGTGCGAAATAACTAGTCTGTTGACTATTTTGTCCTCTTCAGTTGTTTCGTTAGTCAGTTAGGTCCAAAACTAACGAGGTTAGTTAGAAACTTAACGAAACATGACGAAACTGATATGCTTTCATCAAAACATAAAAGAGAGATGAAGAGTAGTGTAATCATGTAATTATGGGTTCAGAATGGGGTGTCTACAGAGCCCCTCGGCGACAGGTCTTATGAAAGAAGAAGTGTCGTCGATAGAAAAGACATCATTCTGAACACTGGGATGGTCGTGCCGTACGGCTGTCTATCGGAGAATCAGACCAAAACGTAGTTCGACTCCAAAGCACGAAAAGGTTGCTTTAGGTATTTTGAAAATCATTTTTTGAAAATCGAGGAGATTTTATTTTTGGAAAGGTAAATCCATACTGAGGAATCAAATCATGACCCAATTCTGAAGATACCTGTTTTTTGAAGTGAGGTGACGATCTTGGCGATTCAAGACCGGGCTTTTGTTGAGGTGACGATCCTGGCGATTCAAGACCGAGCTTTTGTTGAGTAGTACTCGACATACTACTTGTAGATGCTTGACACACCTACTTGGTGACGATCCTGGCGATTCAAGACCGAGCTTTTGTTGAGTAGTACTCGACATACTACTTGTAGATGCTTGACACACCTACTTGGTGACGATCCTGGTGATTCAAGACCGAGCTTTTGTTGAGTAGTACTCGACATAGTACTTGTAGATGCTTGACACACCTACTTGTTGACGATCCACCTGTCTGGGCGTTGAATCGGGCTTTTTGATAAGGTAAGTATTTGACATACTTACCCTAGATGCTTGACACATCTAATTGTTGACGATCCACCTGTCTGGGCGTTGAATCGGGCTTTTTGTTGGAATATGCTTGACGCATGGCACTTGACGTGGTGGTTGCTTGACGCAATGGTTGCTTGACGCAATGGATGCTTTACGCGATGGTTGCTTGACGCAATGGATGCTTGACGCTATGGAAAGGTAGATGGTAGGCGAAATCCAAACACTCAACATGCTTGATCTAAAAGTAAGCACTTGACGTGCTTTAATTCCTACAAGAGGGTTAGTGAAAGTATTTGCCTAACAACACACATTCACTTAAGCATTTGTTTGTTCAAGACGATCAATGTGCACTCGACTCCAAGAATCAGCGGGGAGAATGAGTTCTATTATGTGAGAATTGAAAATCCTTTGTGATTTAGATTTTGGTTTAGAAGACCAACTCGTGAGGTCCATCTAAAGATCGAATGAGACAATCGTCTAATAGGATTCCGTTGAGATAACCGAAGTTCAACACTAAGGTTCAGGATACTTCAAGGATTTTTCGTTGTCGTAGGACTTTTTCGTCGTCAAGCCCCTAAGTTTTTCGTGTGATGATCATTGACTGAACAAGGTTCAAACCACTCCAATGGCTTTATGTTGCCCAATCCAAAGCACACATTTTCCAAGGCTTCTCTTGACACCAAGCCCCAAGACTTCTTGTATGTTGTAGATGACTTCGTGAACAGGCTTGTGAGGCTGCGTAAATTGAAGAAGGATCCCCTCCTTTTTCCCTTTGAATTTTTTTTCTTTAGTGACGCACCCTGGTTTTTGCCTAGACCGCCCTTTCGGGTTTTCAATCTAGCGGGCATCTCTTTTGCGCCTTTTGTTTTTTGTGCTCTAACTTTTGCCTAGGCCGCTCTTTACGAGTTTTCAACCTAGCGAGCATTTTTTTTGAAAAGTATGTTTACTCGAAGAGAACTCAGTTGGAAGAATCTCATTAAGGAGAAAGATGAGATCTCAAGTTTAGTTGGGGAGAGACGGGCTCTATTTTTGGAAGGTTATCCAAGCATTGACTCATTTATGAGGGAGTGTATTCTCTAATGATAAGAGTGAGAAACGAAGAGGAAAGCCCCTAATGCAGATTTGATTACTCTTGAGAGTTTGAGTATAGATTGACTGGGGGAGGAAAGGTTCGGAAGCCCCAGTTTTGATGCTTGGATTTCAAGAGTGTGTATGAGAATGGCTAAGAGGAAGCCCCTAGACTCAACAAAGAACGCTATATGGCTCAAAGGTCTAGAAAAGTTGTTCTACTTTTAATGGACCTTGTATCATCTAGAAATTTCTTAACGAATTTGAAAAGAAAGCCAATCATTAGTATGAATTAAGGCTAAACATTTCTCTTTATGGATTGATGTTGAAAGTCTTCTTCATTTGCGTTGCCATTCGGGCTTCATGGTAAAAGGATGTTGAGGAATCCTCTTTTCTTCGCTGGTATCGCTTGACTCTTTTTCTTTGTGGGAGAGTCCTTCTTGCCTTTGTTGAAATTTCATCCTTGTTGTGGGGCGATGAAGGCTTGAGAGTTTTTCTTCCCTTTTTTTTTTTTTTTTTTTTTTTTTTTTGATGCTCTATTTTTGCCTAGGGCGATTTGAGGAGTTTCGACCTAGCGAGCTTTTTATTTTTGTACTCTCAAAGCCTTGAATTGCGTAGCCCCACTCTTCTTGGGATGAATGTTGATAGCAGCGCCTTTGGCTTCCTTCGTTTGTTGATCTTCGACTTTCAACATGAGTAATGTTTAGCCTTAAGCCTTCTAAGGATAGTTTTCATTTCAAACTTGTTTAGAAGTTTCTATTTTTCGTGATGATTTAAGGAATGAGGGTCCACTATTCAACATAAATAAAATGATATTCATAAAGAAAAACAACTCTTGGGAAAGTGTTTAGGATAAAGAGATAACTTTTATTGATAAGAAAATTTGAAACAGACTCGATAGTTCACTTGACACAAACTAGAGAGGATAGAGATGGACTAGAATGACAGAACGACTCTTCGAGAACATACTAGGAAGTTTACCTAATCTATGTTTTTTTCTTTTTTTTTCAAAGGAAAAAGGGAGAGAACAATCGGAGCCCCGAGGTGGTGATGTTTCAGTTGATCTTGCCGGCTTCATACAAGTCTTGGATGGCATCCCTCAAATTGTAGCAATTGTTGGTGTCATGACCACTAAACTGATGGTAATCGCAATATTTGTCGTGGTCCCAATCTTCCCTTATTTTCTTAGGGTGATAGTCTTCCATTGGCTTCAGTTTTCCTTGGCCTACTAGATCATCGAACATTTCCTTAAGAGTAGCCCCACCAAAATCATGATAGGTCTGACCGGTGCTCCCCTTTATTGGACGATTCTCCTTTTCTGAATTCTTTCTAAGAAGGATCAATTCATCAACTCTAAGGCCCGATTTATGGAGTTCGAGGAAACTAGGGAAGTAATTGCCGGCAAGCTTCTCTTGGTATTCTTCGCGGAGGCATTGAAGTAGGATATGAATTTGTTCGTCTAGGCTTGGCCTATCAACGATTTCAATCAGTTTGGTCCTCCATCTTTTGACAAAGTCTGCGAATGACTCATTCGGAAGTTGCTTGGTTTGCTCCAGGTCTCTCCTAGTGGTGCGGTAGGTAGTGTTGTCCTCAAATTGTTCTTGGAAGGCACGACTGGCGAGTGGCCAATCAAGCCTTGTGGAGAGTGGAAGAGTCATGTACCAATCTCTAGCGGCACCATCAAGGGTTTGAGGGAAGCATTGAACTAGCAGGTTGTCATCAACACTCATAGGTAGCATGGCCCAAGAGTAGGTTTCCAAATGAGCTTTAGGGCAAGTAGAACCATTGAATTTTGCAATGTCGGGTGTCTTGTACTTTCTAGGAAGCTTTGACATGGATTGACGAAGGGTGTCATAGTCGATAGAGAGCGAGGCTCCCTTACTCACAACGAGGGATGCAAGTTTCTTTTCTAGCATTGCCATGGTAAGGGGTTCGTCCTTGCTTTTCCTCTTTCTTTCTTTCTTGGAAGCATAACTCTCATTGTCGGAGGAGGAAGATGATGAGCTAGACTCATACACCTTTTTCTTGTGCTTGCGGTGCCTTTTAGCTTTCTTAGGGTATGATGCTTCATCATCGGAAGAGGTCCTACTTTCTTTCTTCTTTGAGCTTAATTCGGCCAATTGTAGTTTCATGGCTTGGAGTTCGTCAACCATGGCTTTCATTTCCCCGGCTTGGATTCTCCTTTCAAGTTCTAATCGGGCCTCCATTTCATCGGCTTGGGCTTGTAACATTTCTTCATATCGAATCCTTTGATCCTCAATTTCCTTCTTGAGTGCTTCGGAATTCATCGTGTCGGAAAGAAATTGAGATGCTACCGTTGGAGAGGTAAGGGAGCTTGACGACCTTAGAGATGAACTCGAGATATCCTAACGAAACGTCTTTTTCGAATATTAGCCCCAAACGATCCTAGATGGAGAAAAGGATGATGGTTAAAATTACCTCACGAGTGATTTTTTTGAAGTTTTATTTTTATTAGAGACGGAGTTTTGACTCAAGGAGGGAGCGCACATCGATTATCAATCACAAACACAAAATGTGCAAATAATATCTCGCGCGAGACTAGGTAACCTCGCACGAGATAACCATTCGGAGAGATGGATTTTCCTCTCTTTATTTCCTAAATTCATGGTCGGACGGACAAAGATCCGTTTTCTATCTAGCATCCTAGGTAAATCTTGCAGGCATGCGTAATTCAAACCAAACCTAGGGACTCGGTAATTAACCATTCTTTGTAAAGTAAAGCCACGTAAAATTGACCGGAAGGATTTTTTTTCTTTAAAGGGACTTCTGAAAGGGTCATTCCGAAGGGACATTTCCGAAGGGACTTTTTCTTTTCCGAAGGGACTTTTCCGAATCCTTTCTCGATAGTCAATTTTACATTAACTTTATTTTGGTCAAAGACAAGAAAAATTATCGAGTCAAAACCGACCGGTCACGGAGTGTTCCTAGAAAGACAATCTACATGAAAATGTGGCGATGCAGGGCTGGAAGGCTAGGCTCCCCGCGATATGACAATCTAGGTGGATTGAATACGCGGAGTGGGATGATCCAACTTCGGAGAGACCGGCAACTAGGTGGTTACCGTCATCCGTCCTTAGTGTGGGTCCCGGGTTAATCGGGGTATGTAGTGCAATGACAGTTATATCATGAGTGCGCGTGTGTGATAGTCAATCTAGGTGATAGAGAAAAATAGAAAGTTTTTTTTTTTGAAAAAACAAAAGGAAAACAGATAGTGGCCGCACCAAGTGGTTGCCTACGTTTCTCCCAAATTAGGAAGACTCAGGCCGTCGTAGTTCCACATAAAGGAGAGAGGGAGGAATAAATAATTTAAATTACAACTCCCGAATCCCCAATGGACCGGACTTTAATTAAATAAAACCCAATCGCACGCAGTTTATAAATAATAATCAATTATTTAGAGGAAACGAAGGTTCGAGTTCTACATCTTAAGGGAGGCCTTAAGGTGCGAGAACTCTGCAGATAATGAATTCTGGGATCCCCCTTGCGTGTTCGACCCTCGTCTTGAACCACGGGATGAACAGGAGAAACCAGAAAACAACCAGATTGCCGAAGCCATATCTCGCGCGAGATATGATATCTCGCCGCGAGATATGCTTCATCTGAGAGCATAAAATTTGAATTTACTAAATTTTTGAAAACCTCTCTTTTAATTTTGACGCAAGTTTAAGCCTCTTAAATTTAAGTCCCCAGCGGAGTCGCCACTGTAGCGTTGTGAGAAAGAAATTCTGATTCTTTTTGTTTTTATGAGTCGCCACCTATATTATTTGATTGGAAACATAGAAAAACCATTTGAAAGAGATTTGAGTTCGGGGCTTAGGTTATGAAATGGGTAGGTTTAGAAGGCATCCATTTCACCCAATCCGGAGATCGGTCTTGCTAAAGAAAAGAGAGGTTTTCAATCTTTTTAATAAAATAATTAAAGAAGAACAAGTAAACCCTAATCAATTTCTTGATTAGGAATGTTGGATTGTATGCTTCGAGATCGCCTTCATTGACTGAAGGGACTCTAGGCTAATCCTTTTGATGGGATCACACTACTCTAAAATCAATAGAGAGGTTGAGAAGAGAAACGAAAGTTTAAAGGATGATTACCTTTTAAGGAGAGATTCGGACAGAGTTTCGACTCGAGTTTAGAGTTGAAACTTGATACGGACAGAGCTTCGCCTCGATCCTTGATTTGGATCTTGATGCGGACGGAGCTTCGCCTTGTTCCCTTGATTCGGGCTTCGATGTTTGTTAATCAACAAGGTTGACGAACAAACTTTAGGAGTTGTTTGTGAGTGATTTGAAGGAGTCTTTCATGGAAAGAAACCAACAAATTGTGTGTGTTGTGTGGAATTCTTGATCAAGGATCAGAATTGTCGACCTCTGAAACACTGGAAGTTATCCTGTATTTATAGGAGGTTGGAGAGGTGAAGGTGGAGAGGTAAAATCTCCTAGGAAGGTTCGAACTCAGCCCGATTGGATACCCGAATTGATAAGGTTTTATCCAAAAAGAGAGTTTGAAACGGAGAAGGAGAGTGATTTCTGCACATCCTGTCGAGGGGATATCTCGCGCGAGATATGATATCTCGTGCTAGATAACTAGTCTGTTGACTATTTTGTCCTCTTCAGTTGTTTCGTTAGTCAGTTAGGTCCAAAACTAACGAGGTTAGTTAGAAACTTAACGAAACATGACGAAACTGATATGCTTTCATCAAAACATAAAAGAGAGATGAAGAGTAGTGTAATCATGTAATTATGTGTTCAGAATGGGGTGTCTACACCCATACACTTTCCTTACCTCACTAAGGCCTCCATCAAGCCATACACTTCCCAAGACATGTCCCCACCATCACCTTGACCAAGTCAACGACGGCGACAACATCAAGGAACAACAAAAGGTCACTCAACATCGAAAGATTGACCCCATGTCGACAAAAACCTCGGAGCTCGCCTTCGCCCTCGTGCACATCGAGAAAGTTCAAGCAGGAGCTTGCCTTCGTCCTCAAGAACTTCAAAAAAAAAAAAGTTCAAGCAAGAACTTCAAAAAAAAATAAAAGAAAAAAAAGGAGAGAAAAGTTCAAGCAAGAACTTCAAAAAAAAGTGAGCCTAAGGACCCAGCACCGCCAATCACAAGCTTGGCAGATGGGCAAACAAAATTAAAGCTCGAAGAATGGAGGTTGTCGATAACAATGGAGCGGTCAAAGCAAAGGCAAAAATACATCATAAGACCTTATGCTACATTCGAATTCTTTCTCCCCCGGTGAAAGACGCTGATCAAGAAGCAATGGAATCACGGAAGAAGCCGTCAACAACGACTTGTCAAGGAATCACCTCGAGGCCCGTACCTCATCATCCAAACATCCCATCCGAGCCTTTTCACCAAAGGGACCACAAATGTTCATACCCTTTTCCCAGAGCCAAGCACCATTCCGCCAGAACTACGGCGACCTGAGCTCCTTACACTGAGGAGAACCTAGGCAAACAGAAACGGTCTATAGCTAAACACATACAAATCCCATGAACCCGGTCTCATCAATGACCTTCCCCATACACAGACCTTTCTTTCACACACAGCCAACTTTGATCTGCGACATCAGTTGACTTTCTTCTCACAAAGTTAATCAAGACATTTGTTCATATCGGGATTAATGGTTGAACAACCTGAACATTAACAAAGGGTTTAAAGCAATCTTGTGATCATTATGGATAAAACATGTTTTCAGATGTCTCGACAAGTCTTCTTTTTCTGCGATAATAGGAAAATTAGAGTTAAACACTGTCTTTACGTCGGCCAAGAAGAGCTTCCATACACTGCTCCAAACCTCTCTACGCTCATACTCTCCCAAAGAGTCAAACCCAAAGCGAGTTTTGGTGCCGTCATTAAACTAGGCATCCACATAAAATCGGGATTCATTCCCACTTCTCTAAAGTATGTCCTTGCGCGTATACATTTACAAGACATTCCTCTTATACACTTTGGTTGACCAATCGAAAAATTAAGGACGGTTGCCTCGTCGAGGCCACATGGAGTTCAACTCAGATTGGGGCTGCATCAGATTCACTCTAGAATCCCCACAGATGACCAGCAATTCCTTCAAACTGGGGCTTCACCAAGTCATTTCTTCAGACTGGGGCTTTGCCATGCAAAGAGAGTTTTTTCTTTCATCCCAAGGGACTACCTTGAGTTTCGATTACTGGGGCTTGTCAGAAGCATCCTTCGCCATTATGGTCTTAATCAGAATTGGGGCTTCTCAGATACAGCTTCGACAGATCAGAATCTGAATCCTCATGACACCTCACGGGCAACGGTAGCATTGAAGGGCGGTTTTCTCCAAGAAGTCTTCCCTTCCTTCAAACAAAGACACGGCTTTTCAGAACCTACAGGGGTGGGAAAGCGAAAATATCCTGCTGACACCACAGTTCAGGCATCAGGACACAAGAAAGTCTCCAATCTTGGCAACCTTACTGCCAACAAGAAGCATAATCCCCAGAAGGATAAACCAAAGTTCAACTCATCAAACCTCAAAGCAATCTGGAGGCACCACCAAAACCTCTACCTCTCAAATGTTGGAGGACCCAATCCTCACTCAGCTCAAGCAGACTCAGGCGAACATTTCCCTTTAGTCTCTGCTCACCTCTTCATACCCTCACAAGCTCAAACTAAAGGAAAGTTTGGCCCGCACCATGGTCCCCATGGACGCAACTCCAGAAGAAGTAATCCAGATGATCGACAACATCATCGTCACCCTCACAGATTTGAAGCCTTCAGTCCACACTGTCAAGGCCTACGATTCTACTTCCCGCACAGTTCTCGGGATCGCTACTCTAAACATCTGGTTCGGCAAGCGGATGATCCCCACCGAATTCCGAGTGTTGGACATTCCAATCACTTTCACAGCCATCTTGGGGCGACCCTGGCTGCATCAAATGAATGGTGTGGCATCCACCCTTCACCAATGTATCAAGTTCATGCAAGGCAATGAGCTAACCACAGTCTACGGCGACAGCGTCACCACCGAAGCGACCAGCACCAACGGCATTCCAATCAAGCACGATGACGACATGGCATTAACTGGATTCACACTGGAGACCTCCAAGATCCAAATATGCAATGTGGACCTTCCACTATTTCGGGACAAAATCCCTCCCGCCATGAAGATGATGAAACTCATGAACTTCATCCCAGGACTGGGGCTCGGCAAAAGGTTACAAGGCCAACACCAAGTCATTGAAGTCAAGGACCACACCACGATCCAGGGGCTCGGTTATGTGCCAACAACAGCTGACATCAGGAAAAACAACAGGCTCGCCCGCACCAAGGCAGCAGCCCGCAAAAGGGGAACCTACAAAGGCATACCCAACCTCCGACCTTACAGTTTCGACCTCACCCACTACTTCGTCAAAGGAACTGAGAACAGAATTGAGGGAACTGACAGAGGAGCTGATGAAGACGAGAAAGAGATTATCGATCTTTTCGTAAGATTACCCATATTTTCGTGAGATTACCCATCTTTTCGTGAGATTACCCATCTCTTAGAGAGATTACCCATCTTTTCGTAAGATTACCCATCTTTTCGTGAGATTACCCATCTTTTCGTGAGATTACCCATCTCTTAGAGAGATTACCCATCTTTTCGTGAGATTACCCATCTTTTCGTGAGATTACCCATCTCTTAGAGAGATTACCCATCTTTTCATAAGATCCTCTCCCGTTATCTCCTCGTGAGATCCTTTCTCGCTATCTCCCCGTGAGATTCCTTTTCGAGATTCTACATCTCGCCATCTCCTCGTGAGATTCCTTTTCGAGATTCTGCATCTCGCCATCTCCTCGTGAGATTCCTTTCCGAGATTCCGCATCTCGCCATCTCCTCGTGAGATTCCTTTCCTGAGATTCCGCATCTTGCCATCTCCTCGTGAGATTCTTTTCCGAGATTCCGCATCTCGCCATCTCCTCGTGAGATTCCTTTCCTGAGATTCCGCATCTCGCCATCTCCCCGTGAGATTCCTTTCGAGATTCTGCATCTCGCTATCTCCCCGTGAGATTCCTTTCCGAGATTCTGCATCTCGCTATCTCCCCGTGAGATTCCTTCCCGAGATTCCGCATCTCGCCATCTCCTCGTGAGATTCCTTTCCGAGATTCTGCATCTCGCTATCTCCCCGTGAGATTCCTTCCCGAGATTCCGCATCTCGCCATCTCCTCGTGAGATTCCTTTCTGAGATTTCGCATCTCGCCATCTCCCCGTGAGATTTCTTTCCGAGATTCCGCATCTCGCCATCTCCCCGTGAGATTCCTTTCCGAGATTCCGCATCTCGCCATCTCCTCGTGAGATTCCTTTTCGAGATTCCGCATCTCGCCATCTCCCTGTGAGATTCCTTCCGAGATTCTGCATCTCGCTATCTCCCCGTGAGATTCCTTTCCGAGATTCTGCATCTCGCCATCTCCCCGTGAGATTCCTTCCGAGATTCAGCATCTCGCTATCTCCCTGCGAGATCCTTCCCCGAGATTTCACCTCTCGTCATCTCCCCTACTCTTGGTAGTGGACACGTCAACCGACCCCCTCTCCCGAGGTCAAGTCCCAGTTAGTTTTCACTAACGCTCGTCTCCAGACGTTAAATTCGCAGTTAGTTTTCACTAACGCTCGTCTCCAGATGTTAAATTCTCAGTTAGTCCTCACTAACGTTCGTCTCCAGACGTTAAATTCTCAGTTAGTCCTCACTAACGCTCGTCTCCAGACGTTAAATTCTCAATCCCCAGTCGACGTTTGACATTCAAACGCTCACTTCCTTCTCAAGTCGACGTTTGACATTCAAACGCTCAATCATGTCCCCGGACATTCCAGTTACAATTCCGTCTCCAGACGTTAAATTCCCAGTTGACGTTTGACATTCAAACGCTCAATCATGTCTCCGGACATTCCAGTTACAATTCCGTCTCCAGACATTATATTCCCAGTTGACGTTTGACATTCAAACGCTCACTCCTGTCTTCGCACATCAAATCACAATTCCGTCTCCAGACGTTAAATTCCCTGTTGACGTTTGACATTCAAACGCTCAATCATGTCCCCGGACATCCCAATCACAATTCCGTCTCCCGACGTTAAAATTTAATAATGGTCCTCACCATTAAATTCTCAATCGCGACCTTTCACGGTCCGATTCCAATCCTCAATCGCGACCTTTCACGGTTCGATCTTAAACACTCAATCGCGACCTTTCACGGTCCGATTCCAATCCTCAATCGCGACCTTTCACGGTCCGATTCCAATCCTCAATCGCGACCTTTCACGGTCCGATTCCGATTCTCAATCGCGACCTTTCACGGTCCGATCTCAAACACTCAATCGCGACCTTTCACGGTCCGATTCCAATCCTCAATCGCGACCTTTCACGGTCCGATTCCAATCCTCAATCGCGACCTTTCACGGTCCGATTCCAATTCTCAATCGCGACCTTTCACGGTCCGATTCCAATCCTCAATCGCGACCTTTCACGGTCCGATTCCAATCCTCAATCGCGACCTTTCACGGTCCGATTCCAATCCTCAATCGCGACCTTTCACGGTCCGATTCCAAGCCTCAATCGCGACCTTTCACGCGGCCCGATTCCAATCCTCAATCGCGACCTTTCACGGTCCGATCTCAAACACTCAATCGCGACCTTTCACGGTCCGATTCCAATCCTCAATCGTGACCTTTCACGGTCCGATTCCAATTCTCAATCGCGACCTTTCACGGTCCGATTCCAATCCTCAACCGCGACCTTTCACGGTCCGATTCCAAGCCTCAATCGCGACCTTTCACGGTCCGATTCCAAGCCTCAATCGCGACCTTTCACGGTCCGATTCCAATTCTCAATCGCGACCTTTCACGGTCCGATTCCCACCTCAATCGCGACCTTTAACTGTCCGATTCCAATCCTCAATCGCGACCTTTCACGGTCCGATTCCAATTCTCAATCGCGACCTTTCACGGTTCGATTCCAAGCCTCAATCGCGACCTTTCACGGTCCAATCTCAAACATTCAATCCCGACCTTCGCGGTCCGACCTCCACTCTCTTATCGAGACCTTCGCGATCGTCTCGGCACGACGGCAATAAGCTCGAACCCGAAGGCACGAACGCCTTGCAGTCATCTCGCAAACACTGCAAAGAATAAGCCCGAACCCCCGAAGGCACGAACGCCTTTGCAACAATCCTCTTCGGCCATCAGGTAAGCCCGAACGCTCATCCCCGGCAGGATAAAAGCGGCAGCAGCAATAAGCCCGGCACCCAAGGCACGAACGCCCTCGTCGCATCGTAACTCCGGGTTTGAGGCGCCACACGCCCTCGAAGGTTTCAGAAGTCTCAGGTTCAGACGCCTCCCAATAGTCTCCATTCAGGTTCCGATACCTCGCGAATGGTCTCCTCTCAGGTTCAGACGCCTCCTAACAGTCTCCATTCAGGTACATGTACCCCGCGAATGGTCTCATCCAGGTTGAGACGCCTCCTAATAGTCTCGCTCGCCAGGTCAAGGTCCCCATGCGCGGCCCTTGCCTCTCTTTGAACTACGATCGGCTTGATTCCGGCTCGGGATACGTAGGAATCCTTTTCGCTAAGGGTCAGGCCAGTGACCGCCCAGTCTCTTTCAAAGTAAGGCATCCCGATTTGGATCCTTATCTTAACTCAGCGACCCACCTCCTTCGGAGGAGACGTCGCTGAGGGCTAACTTGTAAGTACCCAAATCCGGATCGTCCAAATCCGTCGGAGTTAGCAGAAATCCGTTAACTGCCCGCTCCCGGGTTAACCGAACTCGTTAAACTCCCATTGCCGTGCCAACGAGACGCTCCCGGGACGCCGCCGTGCATCCCGACGTCGAATCACGTATAACACGTGACATCTCACGTAAAAGTATGGATTTAAAAACGCATTTTCCTGGCACTTTCCGGGCGTTTCGGACATTTCCGTTTTATTATTTTAAAAAACGGACAAAACCGGGACCGGGAACAATCTTCCACCTCGGTGGTGACTCAGAGGGCACGTGGCGGCCATGCCACCTCCCTCTAGTCACACTTCAATCAATTTCAAAGGGAAAAGACCAAAATGCCCCTGGTTTGCAGAAGCCAAGTCGGCTCAGGACTCCTTTGTGCACATTTTCGAAATTGCCGGCCAAGTCCTTCAAATTCCCAAAATACCACAAAACCCCCTGGATTCGAGGCCAAGTCCGTCAGGGACTCCTCTTTGCAAATTTCACCTATAAATAGAAATGGTCAAACGAAAGCCAAATAGAGAGGATTTTACACCAAAAATCACCACCCCCACGGTCCAAACTGGTTTTCACCCCTCCCGAGCTCCCGTTACGTCTCGATTCGCGTGAAACCTTCGTATTTCGATCAAATACGCACCTCTACAACTTCGAAACAACCTTTGAATCACTTTCCATGTCCCGTACACACCTCCCGAGCCAAAGGAGTCGACCCTAGCCATGTGTATAACTCCCTCTCTCTAAATCTCCCGTTCCGTCTTGGTTTACGCGCCGGTCGCTATAAGCTGCTTTCAACGTCGTTATCAAAATGTAGACGCCTCCGCCTAACTTAATCTAGTCGATACGTTTTAGCCCTCGATCCTCTTCTCTTTCCGTAAGAGAAGTAATCACGGGTTAAAACGGCGTTCCGACTCCCGTTCCGTTTACTTTTATGTCATTTACAATTCCGAGCCGTTTGGCCTCGTTGATCGTCATTTACAATTCCGAGCCGTTTGGCCTCGTTGATCGTCATTTACAATTCCGAGCCGTTTGGCCTCGTTGATCGTCATTTACAATTCCGAGCCGTTTGGCCTCGTTGATCGTCATTTACAATTCCGAGCCGTTTGGCCTCGTCGATCGTCATTTACGAATCCGGATCGTTTGATTCCGTTGACACCGCTTTAAATACTGTCATTTACAAGTCCGATCCGTTTGGATTGTGATAGTATTTACTTTTCAAAGTCCGAGTCGCAACCCGATTCGTTGATTGCATATCATTTAATACGTTTTTCCCGTAAAATCGTTAACAATGTAATGCCCGGTTCAAAACTAGAGTTCGACCTTCGAACTCTCTTTCAAAATGCGCGAAATGACGTTTGGCATCCAAACGCTCATCTTCAAACTTAAAAGCCGCCATTTGACACTCAAAATCATTTAATACGTTTTTTCCCGTAAAAATCGTTAACAATGACTCGCACGGTTCAAAATCGACGTTTGCCACGCAAACGCTCATTTCTGTCTCAAATCGACGTTTGTCATTCAAACGCTCGTCTTTTCAAAAGTCACCTAATCAACGTTTGACATTCAAACCAAGATTAAGCTTGTCATTCAAGCCCCCATTTCAAAACACACACACACACACACACACACGTTTTCGAGAAAGGCAGAAAGACTCGTCATGCGAGGCGTTTCGGGCGATCTCGTAATACTCTACCCGAAATGTAACGTGACCGTCGAACCTAACAATCTCTGGTACAAAAAAGCTTTTTACTCGTTTTTGCTGCCAATAAAAATGATCCCCGTTTTCAAAGCCTTTTCCTAAGTTTTTGCTACCAATAAAAACGACACCTTTTCACAATAGCCGTTTCTCAACGTTTGGGCTCAAAATACAAAAACTGCGTGGCGACTCCTCATTTTGTTCCTTCCCATGAAGCGAGGTCTCAGACACCAACCCTCCGCGAAAGACAACCGCTTTTGCCGCGCGCAAAATCCGGGTAATTTCAACGGGGCTAGAGTTCATTGGCGATCCCCTGCCGAAGACCTCGGGTTATAAGCCTGCGGGTCCAGCTGTGTGGAGACAGCTGATCGGTTTTGTCCCTAACAAGGTTAAGGGATTTGCTGCTGAGCTAACACCCCTCCGGCATCAGATTGAGAATTATGCGCTCAAGCCGAATGCAGTTACTGATCGGTTGGTGAGGGGTGCCCTCTGGTATATTCATTCTGAGACCATCTTTGCGAACCACTCTTCTACGGCTCATCTTTCTCTGTTAGGTTTGTTGGTGAATCTGGATGAGGTGAGTGGATATGATTGGGGCTCAGCGGGGCTGGCCTTCTGCTATCACGCCATGGATGAGGCGTGTAGGCACACCAAGGATACCCTATCGGGGTATTCTTATGCTTGGGAGGTATGCTCTTGGTTCTGTTTCTGTCCTTTATTTGTAGCCTTTGTCTATATTTCGTGCTGAACTGCTATTATTTTCTTGTGCAGATATGGGGCTATACTGTCCTTGGGCTGTACAAGTTTGAGTTGGAGAGCCGGACCCCTTTGTTCTCGGATATCAGGAGGTGGAGCCACCCCAATCGGAGCATTGATGAGGATGAGGATCAGGAGTGGACCCTAACGGTGGTAGAGGCGCGGGCCATGCTGGACACTTTCGAATATGAGAGGCTGGGCCTTTATCCATGGACCCTGTTGGAGCAGGAGGTGCATCGTGCTTGGGATGCCACTGGGATGCAGAGGATGCTGGCATCTTTGGAGGGGGATACTATGTACCTTAGTGAGCGGGTCTTCCCACAGCATGGCCGGGGTAGACTACCATATATGGTGCCAGCGGATCCGCCTAGGGCGATGTAACCCACCCACTCCATTCTAGATGACGATTATGCTAGTCTTCTGGTGGGTGATGCGGCAACAGCTTGTGTTGTCCACGGGGCCTCCTATGAGGAGTTTTTGCCACAGCTGATGGGTCCCCTCCTGGTGGGTGATAGACGATCGCACGCTCGTGGTTCCGCCTCTGCCTCTGCCTCAGGTTCATCAGCCCCCAGTACCTCCTCCCAGTCTGGTGGTTCTCTGCCTTTCGCCCCAAACTTCGGTCCTTTGAGCTACACGTACATGATGGGGAGCATGCCAATGATGGGCCACATCCCGACTCTGGATCATATTCCCGAGGGTTACCGCCTTCCGCCGGATGTCTCCTCGGTATGTTTCTGTTCATATCATCTCTCGTACTCGTCCATATAAGTATATATGTCCGACTTCATCTGAGCATTTCTTTTCTTTTGTTGTCAGATCACTCTGTCCGCGGCCGATTACAACCGTGGAGCGACCAGGATGGCGGGACTGATGGCCCTGGTGTCGGACTTGTCCGAGAGGCTGTTCCATAAGGCTTCTTTGGTGGCCTCGACAGTGGCCTCGGCGGTGACCCCTAATTGTGGAGCCAAGAGGTCGAGGTGGGATGGTAGCCCCCGTGGAGATGATGGCGCAGATGACGGCAGCTCGGGCGACTTGATGGCGTGATCCCCTCCTTTTCTCTCTATTTGATTTCTGATGATTTTTACATATTGGCCGTGTGGGCCCAGACAATTTTTCTTTTTCTTTGGTACCTGTTAGAAAGAAGTAGGTAGCACAAAAACAATGGTTTTCTTAACCCCTAAACCTAGGTCTAATTAGTTAATTAATTTTCTCAACTTTCCATGTTTTTGGAAATGGAATGGAATGGCCATCAAGGCCACAATTTTGAGCTTGATCTTGGTGTTGCACTACATATTATGAACTGTATGCGCAGGTTTTTTCGAGACTTGCTTCTTCAAGTCGGGGCTAGATTGCTGTTTGTGCAGAGCTATTGCTGTTTTGCCGAGGCGATATCTCGCGCGGGACGAGGTGTCTCGCACGAGACACGCTATCCAGGTAGAATCCTTTTCCTTTTTCGAACGGGATTTTGTCAGTTTTCCCTATAAAAACACCCTGTAGTCCGGCCAGATAACACATCCTAGCCTTTCAAACTCTAGAGATATTCTGTTAGGGTGAAGTTCTTGTCTTCTCTTTCAACCCTGCGATCCATGGCTTCCAAGGAGATTGCCCCAACGTCCATAATTGTCGATGATTTTTCTTTGTCGTCTGATGTGATTGAAGCCTTCAAGCAAGCATCAAGAGATTTTGTGAGCTCGTTTCGCAACCGATCTCGCAATAGGTTCATAGCAGAATTTGGATTCAGAATCCTTTTTACCTTGAAGAACCTCCAACCGGATTGGAATCTGTTGTAGGGTGCTGCTAGATTTTGGGATCCCTCTGTCCATCTTTTCAATTTTTCTTTGAATGAGATGGTGCCTACTTGTGGAGGAATTTGCCATTATCTTGGATATGCCTTTGACTGGTGAGATTGTTGTTCCTAAGTACCATAGGAATCATTCGGAGGCTTTGAATGAATTGCTAGGGATCCCCCTTAATACTTGCTACGAGTTTGAAATTACCCGATCTTTTTCGCGCGCGGGCGGGGGGCGCGGAAAAGGCGGTTGTCTTTCGCGGAGGGGTTGGTGTCTGAGACCTCGCTTCATGGGAAGGAACAAAATGAGGAGTCGCCACGCGGTTTTTGTATTTTGAGCCCAAACGTTGAGAAACGGCTTTTGTGAAAAGGTGTCGTTTTTATTGGTAGCAAAAACTTAGGAAAAGGCTTTTTTGAAAAAGGGGATCATTTTTATTGGCAGCAAAAATGAGTAAAAATCTTTTTTGTACCAGAGATTGTTAGGTTCGGAGGTCAGGTTACGTTTCGGGTAGAGTATGACGAGATCGCCCGAAACGCCTCGCATGACGAGTCTTTCTACCTTTCTCGAAATCGTGTGTATGTGTGTGTGTGTCTTTTGAAATGGGGGCTTGAATGACAAGCTTAATCTTGGTTTGAATGACAAACGTTGATTAGGTGACTTTTGAAAAGACGAGCGTTTGAATGACAAACGTCGGTTTGAGTTTGAAAAGAGTGTTTGCGTGGCAAACGTCGACTTTGAGTTTGAAATGAGCGTCTGCGTGGCAAACGTCGACTTTGAGTTGAAATGAGCATTTGCGTGGCAAACGTCGACTTTGAACCGTACGAGTCATTGTTAACGATTTTTACGGGAAAAATGCGTATTAAATGATTTTAAGTGTCAAATGGCGGCTTTGAGTTTGAAGATGAGCGTTCGGAGGCCGAACGTCATTTCGCGCATTTTGAAAGAGAGTTCGACGGACGAACTCCGGTTTTGAACCGGGCATTACATTGTTAACGATTTTTACGGGAAAAATGCGTATTAAATGATATGCGATCAACGAATCGGGTTGCGACTCGGACTTTGAAAAGTAAATACTATCACAATCCAAACGGATCGGACTTGTAAATGACAGTATTTAAAGCGGTGTCAACGGAATCAAACGATCCGGATTCGTAAATGACGATCGACGAGGCCAAACGGCTCGGAATTGTAAATGACGATCAACGAGGCCAAACGGCTCGGAATTGTAAATGACGATCAACGAGGCCAAACGGCTCGGAATTGTAAATGACATAAAAGTAAACGGAACGGGGTCGGAACGCCGTTTTAACCCGTGATTACTTCTCTTACGGAAAGAGAAGAGGATCGAGGGGCTAAAACGTATCGGACCCCGTTAGACGGAGGCGTCTACATTTTGATAACGACGTTCGAAACAGTTATAGCGACTGGCGCGTAAACCGAGACGGAACGGGAGATTTAGAGAGAGGGAGTTATACCTATGGCTAGGGTCGACTCCTTTGGCTCGGGAGGTGTGTACGGGACACGGAAAGTGATTCGAAAGGTTGTTTCGAAGTTGTAGGGTGCGTATTTGATCGAAATACGAAGGTTTCACGCGAATCGAGACAGAACGGGAGCTCGGGAGGGGTGAAAACCAGTTTGGACCGTGGGGGGTGGTGATTTTTGGTGTAAAAATCCTCTTTTTTGGCTTTGACAGCCATTTCTATTTATAGGTGAAATTTGCAGTAGGAGTCCGGACGGACTTGGCCTGAATCCAGGGGGTTTTGTGGTATTTTGGGAATTTGAAGGACTTGTTTGGCAATTTCAAAAAATGTGCACAAAGTGAGTCCTACTGACTTGGCTTGCAAACCAGGGGCATTTTGGTCTTTTACCTTTGAAATTGATTGAAGGGTGACTAGAGGGAGGTGGCATGGCTGCCACGTGCCCTCTGAGTCACCAGCTGAGGTGGAAGATTGTTCCCCGGTCCCGGTTTTGTCCGTTTTTAAAATAACACCGGAAATGTCCGAAACGCCCTGAAAGTGCCGGAAAATGCGTTTTTTCAGGGAAAGCCATACTTTTACGTGAGATGTCACGTGTTAAGTACGGTTCCACGTCGGGATGCACTGGGCAGCCCCGGACGTCTGGCTGGCACGGCAACGGGGAGTTTAACGAGTTCCGGTTAACCTCGGAGCGGGCGCTAACGGATTTCGGTTAACTTTCCGACGGATTTGGACGATCCGGATTTGGGTACTTACGCTAGCCCTCGCCGACGTCTCCTCCGAAGGAGGTGGGGTCGTTGAAAAAAGATAAGGATCCAAATCGGGATGCCTTACTTTGAAAGAGACCTGGGCGGTCTGCTGGCTGGACCCTTAGCGAAAAGGATTCCTACGTATCCCGAGCTGGAATCAAGCCGATCGTAGTTCGAAGAGGGGTAAGGGCCGCGCATGGGGACCTTGACCTCGAGCGAGACTATTAGGAGGCGTCTCGAACTCGGATGAGACCATTCGCGGTACATGTACCTGAATGGAGACTGTTGGGAGGCATCTGAACCTGAGAGGAGACCATTCGCGAGGTATCGGAACCTGAATGGAGACTATTGGGAGGCGTCTGAACCTGAGACTTCGAAACCTTCGAGGGCGTGGCGCCTCAAACCGGAGTTGCGATGCCGACGAGGGCGTTCGTGCCTCGGGTGCCGGGCTTATTGTCGTTGCGCTTTATCCCCGGGATGAGCGTTCGGCTTACCTCGGATGGCCGAAGAGGGATTGTTGCAAGGCGTTCGTGCCTTGGGGTTCGGCTCTATGCCGCTGAGATGCTGCAAGGCGTTCGTGCCTCGGGGTTCGGGCCATTGCCGCGCCGTGAGATGACCGCTTGCAAGGCGTTCGTGCCTCGGGGTTCGGGCTTATTGCCGCTGCCGGAGATGACCGCGCTTGCAAGGCGTTCGTGCCTTGGGGTTCGGGCCATTATTGTCGCCGGTGAGATGACTGTTTGCAAGGCGTTCGTGCCTTGGGGTTCGGGCTTATTGCTGTTGCCGGTGAGATGACTGCTTGCAAGGCGTTCGTGCCTTGGGGTTCGGGCTTATTGCTGTTGCCGGTGAGATGACTAGCGAAGGTCTCGATAAGAGAGTGGAGGTCGGACCGCGAAGGTCGGGATTGAATGTTTGAGATCGGACCGTGAAAGGTCGCGATTGAGGCTTGGAATCGGACCGTGAAAGGTCGCGATTGAGGATTGGAATCGGACCGTGAAAGGTCGCGATTGAGGATTGGAATCGGACCGTGAAAGGTCGCGATTGAGGATTGGAATCGGACCGTGAAAGGTCGCGATTGAGGATTGGAATCGGACCGTGAAAGGTCGCGATTGAGGATTGGAATCGGACCGTGAAAGGTCGCGATTGAGGATTGGAATCGGACCGTGAAAGGTCGCGATTGAGGATTGGAATCGGACCGTGAAAGGTCGCGATTGAGAATTTAATGGTGAGGACCATTATTAAATTTTAACGTCGGGAGACGGAATAGTAACTGAAATGTCCGGAGACATGGTTGAACGTTTGAATGTCAAACGTCAACTGGACTGAATTTAACGTCAGGAGACGAGCGTTAGTGAGAACTAACTTTGATTTATCCTCGGGGGATAGGGCGTTAGAAATGTCTAACTGGGGGAAATTTTACACTTTCGGGGGCCAAAAGTGGTAAAATTGGAATTGCCAAAAGCTGAGGGGCAAAAGGGGCAAAAATTATTCGGTGCGCAAGAGTCCGGTCGGACTTTTACTGATTTTCCAGAATCTTTTAAATGCCGAGGCTGGGGAAGAAAATGGCCATTTTCTTCCATTATTGCCGGCGAGAGAGGAGAGAAAAGAGAGAGAAATCCAACCCAAATTGCAAGGTTTGCTCGAATTTGTGAGGGAAATTCGCTATGGAGGGTGAAGGAGGACCAATGGCTCGCCACTAAGGACCGACGACGAAAGAACTCGATTGGTTCGGACCATTCGAACCACCACTCTTCCATTGAATCCGGCGGAGTTTTATCCGGCGAGGGACCGCCACAACTCCAAGGGAGGGATCGAAAGACACGTAAGTTCCCTACAAATTCCATTAATTTCAAGAATGTGCATTCTTTAAATGTTAGAAATTTGTTAGGAATTTACTTAGGGATTTTGGTGCCCGAATTGGGGCTTTTGACTTTGCTATGAACATTTGTCGAAATTGACTAGGATGTAGTTCAATTGACATCATGGGTAAATGACATAAAAATTTTGGTTGCAAAATTCCATGTCTAAATGCATTTTCCAAAATTAAAGTAGCTTTAATTCGGGACGGAGCGAAATTTTCGAAAAATTCGAAAGAATTTGAAAGTTCCGGATTCGACGGAGTTTTCGAAAGATTTTGAAAGTTCCGGATTCGACGGAGTTTTCGAAAGATTTTGAAAGTTCCGGATTCGACGGAGTTTTCGAAAGATTTTGAATATACGTAGGAAATGAATGAGAACCGTATCGGCATTGCATCCTTTTGACATGCGTTGTTGCATTTTGTTGACGTTGCTTCGTCTTGTTTGTCTCATAGGACAGGGACGGTTAATACTCATAACCGTAAGAGTCGGGTGCCTTTGAGGCGGTGCAGTGCATTGTGGGGCATTATCCCTGACGTGGCTCGAGAGGGAGAGAGGAGTCCACGACACCGGTGATTGACTCCGGTTGGCCGGGTTTATCGCGGGTAGCCGCGACACCGATACGCCGAGGGGCAGTCCACGTATGTCGCGCCGAGCGAGTATCGGTGGGATACGACCCACACTTTCCATTTCAGATGGGGGAGGCGACGGTGACTCCCACGGATTTTGCCGCTATCACCGGGTTGCCGACTTACGGCAACACGCCGGTGTGGGTTGATGGTTACACCCCGGAGCAGCTTGTCTGGGCCGCTGGGTTTTGATATTACCGATGCCGTGGGCTTAGGCATTCGGTGACAGCCGATGGAGAATCACTTGAGGGAAGGGGTCGCCGATTATCCGGGCCGGGTCCTCGAGGATGACCGCGGAGCGTCCGGCTCGAGGGTTCCTTTGGTTTGCGCCGCGCCGACTTTGTTCCCGACTTCCGACACGTCTTGTCACTTCCCTCCGCTCGGGTCGCCGGTAGACTTGGATGCCGTGAGGGGGTTTGCGTGGGGAGGCCGGACCGGCCGAGCTCTACCACTCTCTCGGACAGTTCTCGCGGGGAGAGGAGCACTCATTTAGCCGCTTCACGCCCGTCTTGGATGTAAGTTTACGTGCTTTTTCTCTTCCTTGCCTCTTTTATGTACTCGTATGTATCCGCTTTCAGAGCCGACATAACTTTCCATTCTCTTGTGTGTCCGGTGCTACGAGGTATTCAGTCCGCAGCTTGGGACATAAAGGAGCCGTACCGTCCCCTCGTTCCCCGCCATGCCGGTTTCGCGTAAGAAGGCGAAGAGGGCGGTCTCTTCGAGAGTTGGCACTCGAGTGTCATACGAGGAGATATCTCGGCGCCGAACCCGGAGTTCTCCGAGAGGATCCACTCGACTCCGGTGGAGCAGTGTTTGATCATGTCGCGGTGCAGATTGCCGCCGAGACTACACGGCGGCGAAGCTCCCGGTGGGACTTCACCGTGACGCCATGTATTTGGGGGAGAGGGTGACCCGTCAAAGATAGGCAGGGTCTCTTCCATCGGGTGCCGGTGGATCCTCCTTTGTACATGCAAAGCATCCCCGGAGATGCCGATTGACGAGCCGGAGGGGTACCTTCTGTGGTGTGTATTTCATCGAGTACATCATAGCGGGGCCGCCTATGATGTTTTCTTGAGGATGAGGCCGAGGAGCCCGCAGTGCAAGATAGAGAGGGCGAGGTCCCCGGAGGTCCTCGAAATTTTCCCGTCCCGCGAGCTAGGCTAGCGTACGAGGGGCCGGACGGTTCGCGCAGCGACTTGTGATCCCGCTCCGCGGAGCCGAGACCACGATATGGCCGACCCCAATGCTTCGGTGAGCACCTTTTGATTTTCTCGCATTTGATAGTAGCATTCTCGCACATGATGCATCCGTACTTTCGTTCGCTTCGATGATTTTCCCGGGTTCGCAGTATCCGGCCGTACGTACAATGAGGCCAGCGAGGCCGGTGGACGGGTGGTCCGCCACGCCAGAGGCTCGTGGAGTTCATGCGGTGCAGCCTCCCTGAGGAGCGTGGACGTCCGCGATCGGGGCCGTCTAGGCCGAGGGGTTCGCCCGCTCCCACACCGGGTGGGGAGGACTTCACACAGGGTTTGGCGCGCTCGCGGCGGAACGGCTGGATTTGGAGCTCCTTCTTCTCGCGCACTCGGGCGCGAGAGGGGGAGTCCTCGAGTTCGCGTACTCCGAGGAGGCCCTTTGCCTATTCCCTACTGGAGGAGTTCGGCGAGTTCCTCGTTTATGCATGCATCCGGCAATGCATGAGCAAGACGTCGAGTGTACGGATGACGAGCGTGACTCGCAGTAGTCCCCTTTTTATCGCTTTCTTTCTTTACTATTTTGTTTAGACAAAATGCATGTATTTGTCAGAACAAATTTTTGATTTGAACCGTATTTGCAAAAAGGCGCCCGTGGGCGGAACTCCGTATTTCGCATATTTATTCTCGTGATCACCTTCGCTTATTTTCGGCAAATAAGCAAATAGGTTAATCAAAAATAAATAAAAAGGAGAAATGCATTAAAAATTGAACGGGTCAAAAATTAAGCATGTATGCACTAATTTTTAATTATTTGCACCGTTGCACGAGCCCGGGCTAAGGGATATTGACATTGGTTGAATGAAATCGTGTGTGCACGCAGATTTCATAAGAGTGAACAGTGGCATGGTTTGGAAATGTTTCCAACTTTAAGGCAACTGGCCGCAGAGTTGACCAAGTCAACCGGCAGAGGAGTCCCACGGACTAGAATTGAATTTCCGCATTCTTTAAATTGCAGCTTCACTTTGCAATTTGTAAGAACCGCGCATTGTTTTTGCTCATTCTCGCTGAATTCTTTTCCCTTTCTTAAGGTTTTCTTCACCTTCCGACATGGCTCCCTTTCCCAAGTTATCGTCTCGGATGCAAGAGCGATATTTGGACAACTTTCGCCGTGGGTACGGAACCACACGAGGCGTAACAAAAGGTTTTTCGAAGGTCGTTACGGGATTAAATCTGTTTGGGCTTTCAAGGAGCTCATGCCAGTATTGGGATCTTTTGAGAGCCGCGTCTCGGTTCTCGGGACGTAAGGAGGAACGTGTACAGCCTTTTCGTACAACGAAGTCACTCCTACGTTTGAAGATTTCCGGCCATTCTGGGAGGACTCGAGACTGAACAGCCTAGTTCTTCCGTATGCCGGTGGCATGGCCACCGTTGAGAAGCTAGTGTCTTTGTTGGGTATCTCGGCTGGAGAAGCATGCGGGATGCCGGTACAGATACCGATTACGTTGACATTTCGGGACCGCCCGAGAGATTTGCCTGAGCCGAGGGGAGCGTCTTTTCGTGGGACGCGTTTGCTTCCGTGCGCGATTGCTACTCGTTCACATTCACGTCTTCGGGTGTGTGCCATCACATGTACTGGACCTGGTGAGGCAAAGGCCGGAGTGGAGGAGACATCGTGCCATTGGTCTTGGGCGAGACGTTCCCGGGCATAGCCGGATGGCGACCTGCACCCGATACATGCTGGGAGGGAGTCCCGCTATGCCGACCATGTGGTTGAGGGAGAGGCCGCAGATGATGCCCGAGGTGCCAATGTCCCGTGACGCTTGGTCTTTCTCGCGACGTCCCTTCGGTGATAGGAGGCAATCAGCCGAGCCGGAGCTCGGATGGCCGACTTTGCACGCATCACTTGCGATGGTGGGTTCCCCATTGGAAGTTACAGACCCATAGACCGCCAGAGGGTCCGTTGATTGTCGAGTGCCGGGCCGTCTCGCACGTCTTTCTATATTCCATCATTGGTTCCCGCGGCAAGACGGGCCGGAGCAGTGCCACCGACCGATCCGAGTTATGCCGCTACCTTTGAGGTGGGATCTTTGCGGATGGAAGATCCTTCGACGCTATTGCCGATCACCCGTGGTGGCAATACACGTCCTTTCCCGCCAGTGGTTCTCTTTCACCGGAGAGAGGGCACCGCTCTCGCCGACGCAAGATTCGAACCGGTACGAAGAGTGTATGGGGAGACACAGATGGCTATCTTGTGGAGACGGAGTGAGCCTGGGTGCCGATCACCGGACGCTCGACCTTGAGGAGGACAGGCGAGGGCTAACCCCGGGAATCGTACGGGCGATGCCATGGCCGATTATGTGGCAAGTGCCGATCGGGAGGCCAATCAAAGCACTATGATGATGGCTCGAAGCGAGGCGGCTCGAGACAGAGCTAGAGAAAGGATCGCGTTGACACCACAGCTTGACGGAGGCGTCGGGAAGTGGTCCCCGAGCCAGGTAGAAGGCCTACCGGAATATTTCCCGCGAAGGTGAAGAACACTCGCGGGGAAAAGGGAAGGGGAAGAAGGATGAAGGACCTAGTACGGAAACTAGGTTGACCTTGCCGTCCCGTAGTATCCACCCATTGTCATTGCGTACACATTAATTGATTAATGTTTTATTGTAGTTTTGCTAGCGTGTAGCGAGTCAAGAGTTGACCGTGCTTGAACTCATCAAAGAATGTTTTAACCGTTATGAATTTGTAGGTTAAATGAAAAGAGTTTTTCAAACACAAGCAATTGATGCTTATTGTATTTTTTTTGTTTTTTAGACCGAACCAAAGATGGCCGCCACGTTCCCCTTTTACAATTGGACTAAGGGGCTCAGTCACCGTAGTTCGACACTTTAGGTGAATTTGAGAAAAACAAAGACAAAAGAAGTGCGACTGTTTTTTACCTCGGATCATTAGCTGGGAATGTATCCGGTTGGGTATTACTCTTTAGCACTTTAATTTACCGAGGGGGACGGTGTATGGGGAAGGTGAGTTGACTCGTGCTCTTCCTCAAACGAAGTATCTCGCGGAGCTTGCTTCCGTTCACGGGGTTAACGAAAGGGTTTCCGTCCAAGTCTCGCTAGCTTCATGGCTCCTCCTGAGAAGATTCTTTGTACTCACGAACGGTCCTATCCGTAGGCTCCCACTTTCCGAGGGGATTGGTCTCGCGTAGGAGGCTTTTCCTTTAGCACCAAGTCGCCTTCTCTCGATGTCTCGGATCTTGACTTTCTTGTCGAATGCTCGTGCCATTCTCGCTCCGGTAGGCTCGAGTGTGTTCCATGGCTTTCAATCCGCGCTCGTCGAGTAGAGCAAGTTCGTCGTGACGGCTCAGAGCCATTCGACTTCATTGATCCCGTTTTCCAAGAGGACTCTGAGGGATGGAATTTCTAATTCCACGGGTAACATCGCTTCCATTCCGTAGGTAAGTGCGAACTGAGTCTCCCCGTGGCGGTTCTCGACCGATGTTCGGTATCCCGCAGGGCTAGATGTAGCTTTTCGGGCCGCTCCCGACCTCCGGTGGTCATCTTTCCGATTATCATGGGCGAGAGTCTTGTTGGCCGCCTCTACCGCACCATTGGTTTGTGGTCCGTAAGCGAGAAGACCCGTGACGTGTGACTCAATTCGGCCGCAGTTGGTCACAATCTCCTTCAAAGTGGGTCCCATTGTCGGAGATGATCTCGTTGGGCACTCCGTATCGGCACATGATGTTCTCTCGATGAACTCGGCCACCTTCTTAGAATCTCGCACTCGTACGATCCGGCTTCTACCCATTTGGTGAAGTAGTCGATCGCGACTAAAATGAACTCGTGACCATTGCTCCTCGGAGGAGTGATCTTGCCGATGACATCGATTCCCCATGTGGCGAAAGGCCATGGCGTAGTCATGCAATAGAGTTCATGAGGAGGGATGTGATTGAGGTTGGAGAACCGCTGACATTTGTCGCAGCTTCTGACAAACTGGACGCAGTCTGTTTCCATTGATACCCAATAGTATCCCATACGGAGGATGATTCGTGTCAATGCTCTAAGCTGCTCATGTGCGGACCGCAGTTCCGTTGTAGAACTTCGCTCATTAGCTCGCCGGCTTTTTCTTTGTTTACACACCTAAGGAGTGGTCCTCGTGGCGCTTTCTTGTACAACATACCCCCCAAATGACGAAATGGGGATGCCAGCGTTTAATGCCATCACAAGTTTTTGGCTTTGATCCCTTCTTTTTGTATTTTCCATCTTCACTCGTGAAGGAAGCTTCTCCCGTTTTGGAGGTACCGGTAAATCTGACTTCCGTACCTGTGGTTCGTCGATCGCTTCGTTTCTTTTTCGATCTCACAAAGAAT
>JAFEMH010007459.1:0-88887 GCA_022495995.1 Adenophora triphylla var. japonica | reverse complement strand
TTGAGACTACCCTTGGAAGAAATGCTGAAGAGGTTAGAACTTTAAGGAGAACTCTTCGTGGAGAAAGCTCAGCATTCAGACCCTTTGGACCGCGTGTAACTGAGCAAGAAGTTACTCAACGCCCCGATCAACCGCGCCATCAATCTTCTCAGCGACCGCATCAGCATCAGCATCAACCGCATCAGCAATATAATCGCTCTTTACTTGTAATTTCTTTTCCTTTGCTGAACTCCTTTTTGATATGTTGGACCGCACTCTTTGTATTTTTGTCCAACCTCTTTTGTTTTTTTTGTAACCCTTGTATTTTGCTTTTCTACCTTGTAACTGTAACTGCTCGAGGTAGTAATGAAAAATGCATCATTGGTTCCAAAACCTTGTTCATATCAAACTGCTTGTTTGTAGAACAATGAAACCGCTTATGGTTTAAAACCTCATTCAAATATTTTCTAACTTAAAATCATATTTTTGAAATGAAGGTTAAACATTCAGTTTAAACCGCACTTTAAACTTAAACTCATACTTTTCAAGTGCACTGAATACATTTCTATACTTTTCAAGTTGTAATTTCCAATCTTTCAATAGTATAGAAATCTATAGCTTAAGTTAAGTGTGTGCATTGACTTGGGACATGAATTACCATGATTAATTCTTATGGACATGTTTTTTACCAAAGTACAATGTTTGCTTTTGCTATAGTAGGTAATGGCATCAATCAAATAGGGAGAGATTGTTGGGTATGCATATTTTAACCCTCCTATTTTGTATTAGATTTGATAGATACCATAACCTCCTGTCTATTTTAAGGACTTTAGGACCCTATGTAATGAAGCTTAGACTTCAATTTTTTAGATAAGTCCATTTTATAGAATAGGTTAAATTTAGGCTTGAAGACTGGCACAAGAATCATTGGATTTGAAGTTGCAGTTCAGAAGTTTCAAACCGCACTCCCAACCGCCCTAGCAAACCGCTTGTAGCAATTGCTTGGTGGAATTCCTTGTTTGAAACTACCTTTGAACAACTGTAGTTCGACCACTTGGTGAACCCCCTCTGTGCAGTTCCAACATTTCAACTGCACTTTGCAACCTCCTGGTGAAACCACATCTATCCAACCGCTCCACACCAGACCGCATCCAATGATTGAAGACTTGAAGTGAACCACTTTTACCGTTGGAATCCACGTCAGCAATATCAAAAGTCAACCACTAAATCTTGTCACGTGATTCAATGTCAGAGAAGATCTTCAAGGATCTTGAAAATGTGACAGGTGTCCTAACCTCATTGCTTGCAGCTGGAGCCTGATCAGCTTTATCTGCGTTTCTTTGGCTTCTAAAAGACCCCTGGGGCGCACCAGGCCGCCAGGCGCTAGGCCCCTCTCCAACGCCTAGTTCTAAGTCCCGCCTAGGTCCTGACTAATCCCGACTAATCCCGATTAGTCCCCGACTAGTCCCCGCCTAGGCGCTAGGCCCGGCTCCGCCGCCTAGCATCCGCCTAGCGCTTTTTAGAACCTTGGCTGTACCAAAGGACAAAAGTGGATATTGTGGACCAATGGAAAAGCATCAAGTACTGTCCTTGCAACAGCTGTGTCCAATGGCTAGTTCCTTGATGCTTGGGTATAAATACCCCCAATCTTCACCATTTGAAGATTGCTTGAGAAAATTGAAAGTGTTGTGTTCATAGAAGCTGAAGCTCTGCCCAGAAATTATTCAACCCTTTGAATCTTCATCTTCAACCTTCAAGAAATATATCACAGCCCAGAAATCAAGCCTTAACATATTGAAGAATCATTGTGCTCTATATCTCAAAGATTTAAAGAGCCTTGATCTTGTTCTCACACACACACCTCACTTGTGTAATCACATAGATTATTCATTTGAGATATACTGGTTATAGTCTAGGATTTGATCTTCATAGAATAGATTTTAGATCTGAGTTTGAATACATTGTAACTTGTAATCTCTCTCATACTCAATATAAAATCTAACTCTTAGAAAATCCAAGACTAACCATCTTGGTAGTGGACGTAGATCGTTTATCGATTGAACCACTCCAAATCGTGTGTTCTTATATTTCTGCATTTATTTTCTTGTGCTTACTAATTATTTATCTCTGTCTCTGTTTGATCTTATTTATAGTTCTCCATTATTAAGAATTATGTTTGGAGTTAACATTGTCAAAACCACACGTGTTTGTAAAACTGCACTTATCTAAACCGCACCATCAAACCGCTTTACAAATCGCCTCTCCAAAACCGCTTTGTATCTCTATTATTCTGCTGTGCATTTTACATCTCTACTTGCAGTCTATTATCAACTGCAAGCGATTTTATAAGCTTAGAGGTTTAGTTTTTAAAAGAGGGCGAAAAATTTATAACAGCTATTCACCCCCCCTCTAGCTGTATTTCCACCCTTGTTGCCACCTTTGGGACCAACAAGACTTTTCGCAGTGTTGGTATCAATCCTAAGTATTTCACTCCACTTTTCTTTTGAATCGTAAACCCCCCTCCCTTCCTCGGTTGCCAATGTTTCCATCGGTAAAGGCAATGATTTGATACTAAAAAGTGGTAAAGCTAAGTATATTTGGAAAGGGGGTCACCGAGGGTGGGCTTGACTTTATCACTGGGTTAGAATTTTAGAATTGATAATTTAGAGGAAATGGTATTATTATTTTCTATTTAATTTCGTTAGTGAAAATCGAAATCACCAACTTATGTTAGAAGTTTAGAACTGATTTCTTTTGCTGTTGGCTATAGACAACATAATTTTCTTATTTGTTAATGGGTATGGATGTATGGTTCAGGATTGATGTGGGAAAGACGAAAATTGCTGTGGGGTGGGGATTTATGTGAAAACGACAAAATTAAAAGTGGTTCTTTATATTTTCTGCGTCTGACCATCATGTTTACCGTTCCGTGCCATTGGCACGGGCATCTGAGTACTAGTAAGTCTTAAAAAAAAAAGACAATTATTACTAATACTCACATTTTAAAATAAATTACCTTTTTATCCAAGATAAATTATCTTTTTGTCCCAAAATATTTTCTATGTATATTTATCATTCTTTTTTCATATTCCATTTTACTTGCAAAACTAAGAGTTGCAAAGCAATAATATTTATGAATTTGTGAAAAAAAGAATTTAGTTATAGTGACTAAAAGAAAGAATTAATATTTTATTTGCATTTAATTAATAGGGGAGGGAAAAGAGTAATTAGGTTAATTTAAGGGGAAATCACCGATGGGTAATTCACCCTAATCGAATCAACCATTAAGGACAAAAGTAGGAAAGTATAATAATCTCTATTTACAAAAGTTGGAAAGGATAATTGTGTCTAATTACAAATTATTATAGTGGAAAAGCAAAAAATGTAGTGACAATAGCCCCTCCCTAAATATTATTAATGTAACAATTACTTAAAAATATTGCAATACATTAGTCATTAAAAAAATCAATCACTTATTAATTATTGGAATTTTTTCTCAAATAATTGGTTTTAAAAAATTTATTTCCCAAAGTATATCACATTCCAAACTATTTCCCAAACTATACCACTTTTTGTAAATCGCTACACCGTGTAGCGATTTTGACATTTTTTCCTTTCGAACTTGCCAAACCATTTAGTGATTTTATTTATTTTTTATTTCCATTAATTATTTTCTGTAATATTAAAAAACAAATTCCATAAAAATTAAACTCGCAATTTTATTTGACGAGTTTAAACGAAATTGAAAATCGCCAATTCAATTAGCGAGTTTAAAGGAAAATCGGTTAAAGTGAACTCGCCAATTGAATTGGCGAGTTTGTAAAAACTAGATTTTGCACCAACAACTAACAGTTTACTGTCCACCTGCAAAACACATGTATACAAACAACAAAATCAACAAAACAAAACTCATGTATACAACAACAAATATAGAAACAAACTAAAAATTTCAAAAAACAAACAAATAGATTACAAAAATATTGTAATATTGTAGACACCCCATTCTGAACCAATAATTCATGATTACACTACTCTTCGTCTCTCTTTTATGTTTTGATGAAAGCATATCAATTTCGTCATGTTTCGTTAAGTTTCTAACTAACCTCGTTAGTTTTGGACCTAACTGACTAACGGAATAACTGAAGAGGACAAAATAGTCAACCGACTAGTTGTCTCGCACGAGACATACGTGTCTCGCGCGAGATAGCCCCTCGACAGGATGTGCAGAATCACAATCCTTCTCCGTTTCAAACTCTTTTCTTGATAAAATTTTATCCCATCCGGTTCTCCAATCAAATCTGAGTTCTGGAACCTTCCTAGGAGTGTTTTACCTCTCCACCTTTACCTCTTAAACCCCTATAAATACCTGATGACTTTCAGTATTTCAGGGGAACAGTTTTAGATTGAGAGGTCCCCGATCCACGATCGAAAACACACAACACACACAATTTGTTAGTTTTTTTCCACGAAAGACTCCTTCAAATCACTTACAAAATCACCCTAAAATCACCTAAAGTTTGTTTATCAACCTTGTTGATCAACAAACATCAAAGCCCGAATCAAGGATTGAGGCGAAGCTCTGTCCGCATCAAGATTTGACTCTCACATTGAGTCGAAACTCTGCCCAAATCACTTCTCGACCGAGAAGACATCTTAGAATCACGTTCTAAATTAAACACTCCCTAAACACAAGGTAAATTCCTCTATTTTTACTCTCTCATTCTCAATCTCTCTCTATTGGCTTTTAGAGTAGTGTAATCCCATCAAAAGGATTAGCCTAGAGTCCCTTCAATCGATGAAGGTGATCTCGAAGCATACAATCCGACATTCCTAATCAAGAAATTGATTAGAGTTTTCTTGTTCCTTTATTTTATTGATAAATTGAAAAGATTGATAATACTCAATTGGCAAGATCGATCTCCGGATTGGGTGGAATGGGTGCTCCTCGACCTTCCCATTCCATAACTTAACCCCCGAACCCTCAAATCTCTTTAAAATCAAAAAAGGTTTTTCTTATTGTTTTCCTAAATAAATAATAAGTGGCGACTCTGTTATTTAAAAAATTCACGCATTGCTACAGTGGCGACTCCGCTGGAGATAATTAATTAAGAGGGTTAGACTTGCGCACAATTGAATGTTATCAATCTTTCTATTTTTCTGCAAAAATTTGATTTTTCTGAATTTTTAGGAATTTTTCTGTACTGTTTTCGTCAAAAAAAATTGCGTGCGACGGCTTATCCGGCCACAGATAACTTATCTCGCGCGAGATATTCACACGGCAGAAAAAAGCAAAACAAATGTTTCTCCACTGGCGGCGGCACTATTTAAAATAAACAAAAAAAAGGGTTAGGTCAACAATCTTTTATTCCAAGTTTGACCTTACAGAAAAAAAAAAAAAAAGGGATATGTTCCAATTCAAAAGTCAGCCGCCAAAAAGAACTTTTACTCCGTCCGTTGACTTTTTCTTAAGTTAAGTTGACCATATTCAAAAAAAAAAAAAACAAAAAAAAAACAAAAACTTTAGAAAAGTTTTAATAATCCAGAAAAGTCAAAATAAATTATTATTTCTATTTTTCTTGTGCTAACTCTATTTTGCAGGGTAGCGTAATTATTAATTACTTGAATTATATACCTGCGTGCGATTGGTTTTTTGATTTAAAGACCGGTCCATGGAGGACTCGGGAGTTGTAAAATTAATTAATTTAATTCTCTTTCTCTCGGTCGGTTTGATCTTGGAGTCCTTGTAATCCCTTGTCAAGATCTTGTTTTGTGCAATAATCCATGAAAAAGAAATAAAAAAAAATTGTCGCTTCGAAATTATCCCTTCGGAAATGTCCCTATAATTGTCCCTTCGGATTTGCCCCTAAAAAGAGAAAAATTTCTCACCAAAATCGTTGCACAAAACTTAATGTTACTTGAGATTACTTCGACCCCTAGGTCCCTAGGTTTGGTTTTTGAACGTTAGAAACCCCCAAAACGGATTTTTTCGTCCGACCAAAATTAGGATTAAAATCAGAAAATTGTGACTTTCCGTGGCGTTATCTCGCGCGAAACTGCTTGTCCCGTGCGAGATAAGTGTTCGGTCTTTTCGTGTTTTGGCCAAAACCTTCAAACCTTCAAAGCCTTCATACATCCTATTCAGCCGACTTGTTGGGACTCGATCATGGTTTAACACGGTTGCTACACGTCTAGGTTCTTCGCCAAAGCTCGACACGATGTCTGCTTCTCCTTCTACCACCGAGGCCGATTTCAATGATGCTAAGGTCCAACTCATCGAAGCCATGACTAGGTTGGATGAACAAAGTAAGCAAATTGATGAGCAAAATGCCCAAGTGGCCGCCCTCATGAAAGAACTCAACGATTTGAAAGTCAAGAAAGGAAGAAAACAAAAGCAGAAAGTGGAATCCTCCTCCGATGAAGAGGAATCCTACACCAAAATAAATAGAAAAACCAAAAAGTCAAGCAAGAAAAAGGAAGAATCCGATTCCTCCTCTTCCTCATCCTCCTCCGATGATGAGGAACATACCTCCAAGGGTGCTAAAACCAAGAAAGAAGGCAGTGGTGAAACTACTAAACTTGGTGACCACGTTTCTAAGAACTACCTCGAAAAGAAGCTTGCGACTCTTGACACTTCCAAAGGGTCATTCGTTCCATTTGATCCCGATGCTCTTCAACAATCCATCACTAAGTTTCCTCGCAAGTACAAGACACCCGATATCGCCAAGTTCAATGGTACTACCTGTCCTCGAGCTCATGTTGAGACCTACACTTAGGCCATGCTTTCAATGGGTGTTGATAACACAATCTTGGCTCAATGCTTTCCTCAAACTTTAGAAGGTGCTACAAGGGATTGGTACATGTCTCTTCCTATGACTACAAGGCTTGATTGGTCATCTGCATGTTTAGTCTTCCAAAGGCAGTTCGAAGACAACTCCACTTACCGTCCTACTAGGAGAGATCTTGAACAAACCAAGTAACATGCCAATGAGTCTTTTGCTGAATTTGCTAGAAGATGGAGACTCAAACTCACTGAAATTGTCGAAAGGCCTACTCTCAAAGAGCAAATCCATATCTTCCTCCAATGCCTCCGTGATGAATTTCAAGAGAAGCTCGCCGGCAATTACTTTCCTAGTTTCAATGAACTCCAAGAGTCCGGAATTAGGATTGATGACTTCCTAAAAAGCAAAAAGAAGGAAAGTACTTTCCGCTACAACAAGCCCACTACAAGTAAGGATGCTTCAGTCAACGCTATTGCATTCAACCGTCCCAACACCGGTAAGTATTCTGCTGTCCCTCCTCCAGAAAAGAAAAAGAGGCACTATGAGAAAATCGAAGGAATCACTCAAGAAGAACTCTTCAATGTGCTTGTCCAGAATGAAAAGATCAAACCAAGGGAAGGTGGTCCTCCTAAGGATATGGGTCCGAATCATGCTCATCACTTATTCTGCAAGTACCACAACTTCACCGGCCACGACACCAACTCTTGCCACCACTTGAAGGACATCATACAAGACCTCTTTGACAATGGAGATCTAGAACGTCCCAACGTCATCACCAATCCTCTTCCTCGTACTCCATGAAGAAGATGAAGCTCCAAGAAGAAATCTACACTTACCGCTTTGGGGCTACCACTATCCTCTCCCTTTCTCCTTTGATAGAAGTAGATTAGGTTTTAAATTTTCAAGTATGAACTCGAAGAGTCGTTCTGTCTTTCTAGTACTTCTCACCCCCTCTAGTTTGTGTCCTCTAAACTATCGAGTGTGTTCTTAAATTTCTCAATAAATTAAAGTAATTTCTTTTCCTAAACACTTTCCCTAAGGTTATTCTACCTCATAAATATCATTTAATTCATAATAAAATAATGGACCCTCCAATCCCTAAATCATCGCAAAAAAAAGAGACTTCTAAGCGAGTTTAAGAAGAAAGTTATCCTTAGGAGGCTTAAGGGCTAAACATTACCCTACTGAAAGTCAAAGGTCAACAAACAAAGAAAGCCAAAGGTGCTGCTGTCAACCTTCATCCCAAGAAGAGTGGGGCTACTCAATTCAAAGCTTTGAGAGTAAAAAAAAAAAAAACTCTCAAGCTTTCATCACCCCCACAACAAATATGAAACTTCAAAGGCATGAAGGACTCTCCCACAAAGAAAAGGAGTCAAGTGATATCAACAAAAGAAAAGAAGATTACTCATTATCCTCTTACATCAAGTGAAGAAGACTTTCAGTATCAAGAAAAATGTTTACCCTTAAGTCATACTAATGATTGTCTTTCTTCTCAAACTTATTTAGAAACTTCTAGATGATGCACAGTTCATTAAAAGGTAGAACAACTTTTCTAGATCCTTGAGCCAAGTAACATTTCTTATTGAGTCTAGGGGCTTCCTGTTAGCCACTCTCATACAGACTCTTGAAATCCAAGCATCAAAACTGGGGCTTCCTAACCTTTCCTCCCCCAGTCAATCTCTACTTCAACTCTTCAAAATAATCAAATCTGCATTAGGGGCTTTCCTCTTTTGCTTCTCACTCTCATCATTAGAGAATACACTTCTTCAAAAAATCAATGCTTGGATCACCTTCCAAAGAATAGAGTCCGTCTCTCCTCAACTAACTTGAGATCTCATCTTTCTCCTTAATGAGATTCTTCCAACTGAGTCCTCTTCGAGTACACATACTTTTCAAAAGAAAATGGCTCGCTAGGTTGAAAACTCGTAAAGAGCAGCCTAGGCAAAAGTTAGAGCACAAAAAAAAGGCGCAAAAGAGATGCCCGCTAGATTGAAAACCCGAAAGGGCGGTCTAGGCAAAAACCAGTGTGCGTCACTAAGAAAAAAATCAAGGACAAAGGGAGAGTATTCTTCAGTCTTCCTCATCGGACATCATTCGATCTTCTTCCATTCAAATCAACAAGGAGAGCCTTCTTCGATCATCTTCAAATCAAGAGAGCAGACTCACAAGTATGTTCACAAAGTCATCTACCACTTGCAAGCATCTTGGGACTTGAGACAGCAAAGGGCCTTAGACATAAAGCCATTACGACAGTCGACATATTTGTAGTCGTTTGCCTCCTAGAGACACGACTCAAAGGAGAAGTAAGAATGAAGATTCTCAACAGGCCTAGATGTGTTCACACAAGATTACTCATCGAAATTTTACAACAATGAAGAAACAGTACAGCCTCGCTGACTAGCAACAAATTCTGCATAAACCTGATTTGGTCCCAACTTGTCAAACACAAGTTCACACATACAGTTCACCCATCTCAAATACAAATCCATACAAATGTCCCTACATATCCATACATCATATACTCATACATAAACTCACCACCAAAATGTTCGACCGGTCATTTACACGAAAAGACGTGCCACGTAAGTCCAGTTAAACAACTAAAATTTGAAAAAATTTACTTGGAATCTTTATGTGCTGATAGGTGCAGAAAGGTAAGAATCATTCGGGTCCATTCGAGACCAGCATGCATATATCCTTGCATTACAGGAGCCGACAGAACCTCCTCCTCAACCGACAATTTCAAGTCCGTGACTTTGGCAACAACTTCAAAGTCTGTGACGGCAGCAAACTTCAAGTCCGTGACCTCGGCAACATCAACAAAGTCTGTGACGGCAGCAAACTTCAAGTCCGTGACCTTGGCAACATCAACAAAGTCTGTGACGGCAGCAAACTTCAAGTCCGTGACCTCGGTAACATCAACAAAGTCTGTGACGGCAGCAAACTTCAAGTTCGTGACCTCGACAACAACTTCAAAGTCTCATGATGGCAAAGAACTTCAAGACCGTGACCTCGGCGATTCAACAACTTCACGCGGCGACGCACAGAAACTTCAAGTCCGTGACCTCGGCAACCACAACAAAGTCTGCGATCGCAGCAAACTTCAAGTCTGTGACCTCGGCAACGACAACAAAGTCCGTGACCTCGGCAACAATGGCAACGTCAGTAACCTCGGGCGGCGCACTTCAACAACTTCATTAACAAACTGGGTATCTTAAGAATTGGGTCAAGTCCTTGATTCTTCAGTATGATTTTACCTTTTCAAAAAAAAAAAGTCCCTCGACGATTTTCAAAAATGCTTTTCAAAATACCTAAGATAGCCTTTTTAGTGTTTTGGAGTCGAACTACGTTTGGTCTGATTCTCTCTTAGAGATACGTAGGCAGCCATGCGGCACGACCATCCCATTGTTCAGAATGATGTCTTTCTATCGACGACATGACTTCTTCCATAAGTCTTGTCGCCGAGGGACTCTATAGACACCCCATTCTGAACCAATAATTCATGATTACACTACTCTTCGTCTCTCTTTTATGTTTTGATGAAAGCATATCAATTTCGTCATGTTTCGTTAAGTTTCTAACTAACCTCGTTAGTTTTGACCTAACTGACTAACGAAATAACTGAAGAGGACAAAATAGTCAACCGACTAGTTGTCTCGCACGAGACATACATGTCTCGCGCGAGATAGCCCCTCGACAGGATGTGCAGAATCACAATCATTCTCCGTTTCAATCTCTTTTCTTGATAAAATCTTATCCCATCCGGTTTTCCAATCAAATCTGAGTTTTGAAACCTTTCTAGGAGTGTTTTACCTCTCCACCTTTACCTCTTAAACCCCTATAAATACCTGATGACTTTCAGTATTTCAGGGGAACAATTTTAGATTAAGAGGTCCCCGATCCATGATCGAAAATACACAACACACACAATTTGTTGGGTTCTTTCCACGAAAGACTCCTTCAAATCACTTACAAAATACCCTAAAATCACCCAAAGTTTGTTTATCAACCTTGTTGATCAACAAACATTAAAGCCCGAATCAAGAATTGAGGCGAAGCTCTGTCCGCATCAAGATTTGACTCTCATATTGAGTCGAAACTCTGCCCAAATCACTTCTCGACCGAGAAGACATCTTAGAACCACGTTCTAAACCAAACACTCCCTAAACACAAGGTAAATTCCTCTATTTTTACTCTCTCCTTCTCAATCTCTCTCTATTGGCTTTTAGAGTAGTGTAATCCCATCAAAAGGATTAGCCTAGAGTCCATTCAATCGATGAAGGTGATCTCGAGGCATACAATCCGACATTCCTAATCAAGAAATTGATTAGGGTTTTCTTGTTCCTTTATTTTGTTGATAAATTGAAAAGATTGATAATACTCAATAGGCAAGACCGATCTCCGGATTGGGTGGAATGGGTGCTCCTCGACCTTCCCATTTCATAATTTAACCCCCGAACCCTCAAATCTCTTTAAAATCAAAAAAGGTTTTTTCTTATTGTTTTCCTAAATAAATAATAAGTGACGACTCTGTTATTTAAAAAATTCACGCATCGCTACAGTGGCAACTCCGCTGGGGACAATTAATTAAGAGGGTTAGACTTGCGCATAATTGAATGTTATCAATCTTTTTATTTTTCTGCAAAAATTTGATTTTTCTGGATTTTTAGGAATTTTTCTGTACTGTTTTCGTCAAAAAAAAATTACTGTGCGACAGGTTATCCAGCGCGGGATAACTTATCTCGCGCGAAATATTCACACGGCAGAAAAAAGCAAAACAAATGTTTCTCCACTGGCGGCGGCACTATTTAAAATAAACAAAAAAAGGGTTAGGTCAACAATCTTTTATTCCAAGTTTGACCTTACAGAAAAAAAAAGGGGTATGTTCCAATTCAAAAGTCAGCCGCAAAAAAGAACTTTTACTCCGTTGACTTTTCCTTAAGTTAAGTTGACCATATTCAACAAAAACAAAAAAAAACAAAAACAAAAACGAAAACTTTAGAAAAGTTTTAATAATCCAGAAAAGTCAAAATAAATTATTATTTCTATTTTTCTTGTGCTAACTCTATTTTGCATGGCAGAGTAATTATTAATTACTTGAATTATATACCTGCGTGCGATTGGTTTTTTGATTTAAAGACCGGTCCATGAAGGACCCGGGAGTTGTAAAATTAATTAATTTAATTCTCTTTCTCTCTCTCTTTAAGTGGAACTACGACGGCCTGAGTCTTTCTAATTTGGGGAAAACGTAGGCAACCACTTGGTGCGGCCACTATCTGTTTTTCTTTAGTTTTCAAAATAAAACTTTCTATTTTACTCTATCACCTAGATTGAACTATCACACACGCGCACTCATATTATAATTGTCATTGCACTTCATACCCTCTATAAACCCGGGACCCACACTAAGGACGGATGACGGTAACCACCTAGTCGCCGATCTTTCCGAAGTTGGATCATCCCACTCCGCGTATTCAATCCATCTAGATTGTCATATCGCGGGGAGCCTAGCCTTCCAGCCCTGCATCGCCACATATCATGTAGATTGACTTTTTAGGACACTCCATGATCGGTCGGTTTGATCTTGGAGTCCTTGTAATCCCTTGTCAAGATCTTATTTTGTGCAATAATCCATGGAAAAGAAATAAAAAAAATTGTCGCTTCGGAATTGTCCCTTCAAAAATGTCCCTATAATTGTCCTTTTGGATTTGCCCCTAAAAAGAGAAAAATTTCTCACCAAAATCGTTGCACAAAACATGATGTTACTTGAGATTACTTCGACCCCTAGGTCCCTAGGTTTGGTTTTTGAACGTTAGAAACCCCCAAAACGGATTTTCCGTCCGACCAAAATTAGGATTAAAATCAGAAAATTGTGACTTTTCGTGGCGTTGTCTCGCGCGAGACTGCTTATCCCGTGCGAGATACGTGTTCGGTCTTTTCGTGTTTTGGCCAAAACTTTCAAACCTTCAAAGCCTTCATACACCCTATTCATCCGACTTGTTGGGACTCGATCATGGTTTAACACGGTTGCTACACGTCTAGGTTCTTCGCCAAAGCTCGACACGATGTCTGCTTCTCCTTCTACCACCGAGGCCGATTTCAACGATGCTAAGGTCCAACTCATCGAAGCCATGACTAGGTTGGATGAACAAAGTAAGCAAATTGATGAGCAAAACGCCCAAGTGGCCGCCCTCATGAAAGAACTCAACGATTTGAAAGTCAAGAAAGGAAGAAAACAAAAGCAGAAAGTGGAATCCTCCTCCGATGAAGAGGAATCCTACACCAAAATAAATAGAAAAACCAAGAAGTCAAGCAAGAAAAAGGAAGAATCCGATTCCTCCTCTTCCTCATCCTCCTTCAATGATGAGGAACATACCTCCAAGGGTGCTAAAACCAAGAAAGAAGACAGTGGTGAAACTACTAAAATTGGTGACCATGTTACTAAGAACTACCTCGAAAAGAAGCTTGCGACTCTTGAAACTTCCAAAGGGTCATTCGCCATTTGATCCCGATGCTCTTCAACAATCCATCACTAAGTTTTCTCGCAAGTACAAGACACTCGATATCGCCAAGTTTAATGGTACTACCTGTCCTCGAGCTCATGTTGAGACCTACACTTGGGCCATGCTTCCAATGGGTTTTGATAACACAATCTTGGCTCAATGCTTTCCTCAAACTTTAGAAGGTGCTGCAAGGGATTGGTACATGTCTCTTCCTACGACTACAAGGCTTGATTGGTCGTCTGCATGTTTAGTCTTCCAAAGGCAGTTCGAAGACAACTCCACTTACCGTCCTACTAGGAGGGATCTTGAACAAACCAAGCAACATGCCAATGAGTCTTTTGCTGAATTTGCTAGAAGATGGAGACTCAAACTCACTGAAATTGTCGAAAGGCCTACTCTCAAAGAGCAAATCCATATCTTCCTCCAATGCCTCCGTGATGAATTTCAAGAGAAGCTCGCCGGCAATTACTTTCCTAGTTTCAATGAACTCCAAGAGTCCGGAATTAGGATTGATGACTTCCTAAAAAGAAAAAAGAAGGAAAGTACTTTCCGCTACAACAAGCCCACTACAAGTAAGGATACTTCAGTCAACGCTATTGCATTCAACCGTCCCAACACCGGCAAGTATTCTGCTGTCCCTCCTCCCGAAAAGAAAAAGAGGCACTATAACAAAATCGAAGGAATCACTCAAGAAGAACTCTTCAATGTGCTTGTCCAGAATGAAAAGATCAAACCAAGGGAAGGTGGTCCTCCTAAGGATATGGGTCTGAATCATGCTCATCACTTATTCTGCAAGTACCACAACTTCACCGGCCACGACACCAACTCTTGCCACCACTTGAAGGACATCATACAAGACCTCTTTGACAATGGAGATCTAGAACGTCCCAACGTCATCACCAATCCTCTTCCTCGTACTCCATGAAGAAGATGAAGCTCCAAGAAGAAATCTACACTTACCGCTTTGGGGCTACCACTATCCTCTCCCTTTCTCCTTTGATAGAAGTAGATTAGGTTTTAAATTTTCAAATATGAACTCGAAGAGTCGTTTGGTCTTTCTAGTACTTCTCACCCCCTCTAGTTTGTGTTCTCTAAACTATCGAGTCTGTTCTTAAATTTCTCAATAAATTAAAGTAATTTCTTTTCCTAAACACTTTCCCTAAGGTTATTCTACCTCATAAATATCATTTAATTCATAATAAAATAATGGACCCTCCAATCCCTAAATCATCGCAAAAAAAAAAGAGACTTCTAAGCGAGTTTAAGAAGAAAGTTATCCTTAGGAGGCTTAAGGGCTAAACATTACCCTACTGAAAGTTAAAGGTCAACAAACGAAGAAAGCCAAAGGTGCTGCTGTCAACCTTCATTCCAAGAAGAGTGGGGCTACTCAATTCAAAGCTTTGAGAGTAAAAAAAAAAAAACTCTCAAGCTTTCATCACCCCCACAACAAAGATGAAACTTCAAAGGCATGAAGGACTCTCCCACAAAGAAAAGGAGTCAAGTGATATCAACAAAAGAAAAGAAGATTACTCCACATCCTCTTACATCAAGTGAAGAAGACTTTCAGTATCAAGAAAAATATTTACCCTTAAGTCATACTAATGATTGGCTTTCTTCTCAAACTTATTTAGAAACTTCTAGATGATGCACGGTTCATTAAAAGGTAGAACAACTTTTTTAGATCCTTGAGCCAAGTAACGTTTCTTATTGAGTCTAGGGGCTTCCTGTTAGCCACTCTCATACACACTCTTGAAATCCAAGCATCAAAACTGGGGCTTCCTAACCTTTCCTCCCCTAGTCAATCTCTACTTCAACTCTTCAAAATAATCAAATCTGCATTAGGGGCTTTCCTAATTTGCTTCTCACTCTCATCATTAGAGAATACACTTCTTCAAAGAATCAATGCTTGGATCACCTTCCAAAGAATAGAGTCCGTCTCTCCTCAACTAACTTGAGATCTCATCTTTCTCCTTAATGAGATTCTTTCAACTGAGTCCTCTTTGAGTACACATACTTTTCAAAAGAAAATGGCTCGCTAGGTTGAAAACTTGTAAAGAGCGGCCTAGGCAAAAGTTAGAGCACAAAAAAAAAAAAGAAAAGGCGCAAAAGAGATGCCCGCTAGATTGAAAACCCGAAAGGGCGGTCTAGGCAAAAACCAGGGTGCGTCACTAAGAAAAAAATCAAGGACAAAGGGAGAGTATTCTTCAGCCATCCTCATCGGACATCATTCGATCTTCTTCAAGTCAAATCAACAAGGAGAGCCTTCTTCGATCATCTTCAAATCAAGAGAGCAGACTCACAAGTCTGTTCACAAAGTCATCTACCACTTGCAAGCATCTTGGGGCTTGAGATAGCAAAGGGCCTTAGACATAAAGCCATTACGACAGTCGACAGATTTGTAGTCGTTTGCCTCCTAGAGACACGACTCAAAGGAGAAGTAAGAATGAAGATTCTCAACAGGCCTAGATGTGTTCACATTAGATTACTCATCAAAATTCTACAACAATGAAGAAACAGTACAGCCACGCTGACTAGCAACAGATTCTGCATAAACCTGATTTGGTCCCAACTTGTCAAACACAAGTTCACACATACAGTTCACCCATCTCAAATACAAATCCATACAAATGTCCCTACATATCCATACATCATATACTCATACATAAACTCACCACCAAAATGTTCGATCGGCCATTTACACGAAATGACGTGAGCACCACCACGTAAGTCCAGTTAAACAACTAAAATTTGAAAAAATTTACTTGGAATCTTTATGTGCTGATAGGTGCAGAAAGGTAAGAATCATTCGGGTCCATCCGAGACCAGCATGCATATATCCTTGCATTACAGGAGCCAACAGAACCTCCACCTCAACTGACAAATTCAAGTCCGTGACTTCGGCAACAACTTCAAAGTCTGTGACGGCAGCAAACTTCAAGTCCGTGACCTCGGCAACATCAATAAAGTCTGTGACGGCAGCAAACTTCAAGTCCGTGACCTCGGCAACATCAACAAAGTCTGTGACGGCAGCAAACTTTAAGTCCATGACCTCGGTAACATCAACAAAGACGGCAGCAAACTTCAAGTCCGTGACCTCGGCAACAACTTCAAAGTCTGTGACCACAACAAACTTCAAGACCGTGACCTCGGCAACAACTTCAAAGTCTGTGACGGCAGCAAACTTCAAGTCCGTGACCTCGGCAACCATAACAAAGTCTGCGACCGCAGCAAACTTCAAGTCTGTGACCTTGGCAACGACAACAAAGTCCGTGACCTCGACAACAACGGCAACGTCAGTAACCTCGGGCGGCGCACTTCAACAACTTCATCAACAAACTGGGTATCTTCAGAATTGGGTCAAGTCCTTGATTCCTCAGTATGATTTTACCTTTTCAAAAAAAAAAGTCCCTCTTCGATTTTCAAAAATGCTTTTCAAAATATCTAAAATAGCCTTTTTAGTGTTTTGGAGTCGAACTACGTTTGGTCTAATTCTCTCTTAGAGATACGTAGGCAGCCATGCGGCACGACCATCCCATTGTTCAGAATGATGTCTTTCTATCGACGACATGACTTCTTCCATAAGTCTTGTCGCCGAGGGGCTCTGTAAACACCCCATTCCGAACCAATAATTCATGATTACACTACTCTTCGTCTCTCTTTTATGTTTTGATGAAAACATATCAATTTCGTCATGTTTCGTTAAGACTCTAACTAACCTCGTTAGTTTTGGACCTAACTGACTAACAGAATAACTGAAGAGGACAAAATAGTCAACCGACTAGTTGTCTCGCACGAGACATACGTGTCTCGCGCGAGATAGCCCCTCGACAGGATGTGCAGAATCACAATCCTTCTCCGTTTCAAACTTTTTTCTTGATAAAATCTTATCCCATCCGGTTCTCCAATCAAATCTGAGTTCTGGAACCTTCCTAGGAGTGTTTTACCTCTCCACCTTTACCTCTTAAACCCCTATAAATACCTGATGACTTTCAGTATTTCAGAGGAACAATTTTAGATTGAGAGGTCCCCGATCCACGATCGAAAACACACAACACACACAATTTGTTGGTTTCTTTCCACAAAAGACTCCTTCAAATCACTTACAAAATCACCCTAAAATCACCTAAAGTTTGTTTATCAACCTTGCTGATCAACAAACATCAAAGCCCGAATCAAGGATTGAGGCGAAGCTCTGTCCGCATCAAGATTTGACTCTCATATTGAGTCGAAACTCTGCCCAAATCACTTCTCGATCAAGAAGACATCTTAGAACCACGTTCTAAATCAAACACTCCCTAAACACAAGGTAAATTCCTCTATTTTTACTCTTTCTATTGGCTTTTAGAGTAGTGTAATCCCATCAAAAGGATTAGCCTAGAGTCCCTTCAATCGATGAAGGTGATCTCGAAGCATACAATCCGACATTCCTAATCAAGAAATTGATTAGGATTTTCTTGTTCCTTTATTTTATTGATAAATTGAAAAGATTGATAATACTCAATTGGCAAGACCGATCTCCGGATTGGGTGAAATGGGTGCTCCTCGACCTTCCCATTTCATAACTTAACCCCCGAACCCTCAAATCTCTTTAAAATCAAAAAATGTTTTTCTTATTGTTTTTCTAAATAAATAATAAGTGGCGACTCTGTTATTTAAAAAATTCAAGCATCGCTACAAATATACTATAAATATCCATTACAAAAACTACTAAACTAATAAAATCTCACTTCTTCATTCTTTCATATGTTTTATCATATGTAGATGGAGTGAATTTGTTTACCGGATGTCGCGACCTAGACCCCTTTCTTATGTTAGCCTGTCTCTGAAATTCCTCCCTCTGAGGTAATGTAATGCCCTCAAAGTAAGTCCCGCCAGAATAAGTCGAATTCGGATCGAAGAAGGGTTGGAACGATGCTTGTGACGTAGATAGAGGAACCCTAAAGGCACTTCCACTCCCATCCCCCCACCCACTCCCACTCCCACTAAATGGACTTTGAGTCCACTGTGACGGCCATTCAAATAGCCCATCAACCTGGGTCTAGGCTTGAGGCTTGAGGTTCTGGCTGTGGCTCTGGCTCATCATGTAAGTTCATCCCCGGCTATGCCTGTCTGGGTGCACGATGTCCACGTCTACGAGGCTGTCTAGGTGCCACACCCTGGGCGCGATCAACCGGTACTGAAGGTACTTCAGCCTCAAGCCGCTGCTGCTCTCTCACATGCGTGAGAGTGTGTCTGACAACCCTCCACACCTCGAACCGGGACGGACACGACGGACTTTGCTGCTCCTCATCCCTAGTAATGCCAGCTTCATTTGTCACATGAACATGATGTAAGTTTTGTACCTGTTTTTATAGCATAAATTATGAGAATGAGACATAATTTAATAATTCGAAGTAAAAAAAAAGTAAGGTGATTATAATGAGAACAATTTAAGAAATGCTTACCAAACCCTCCAAGAAAGGGGTCATCGTCCGGTAACCAATCTCCTCTACATGCACTAGGTTTTGGACAAACATGCACGTGATCCTCCTGTACCAAATCATGTAAGGATGCGTATAATGCATGGCCTGAACCCCCATCTGCCCGTATACCACTCTATCCCGCCATTGTTCCCAAGCTGCTATAAATCGCTGGTGTTGGGAACCCCAAATGACATGGCTGTTCCCGCGGCGGTCAACCCTGTGCAACTCCTCCCCTGTGTCACACGGTTCTGGGATCCACTGCAGCATGCCGAACTGCCTCAACACGCGATCAGGGGGTGCCACTCTACCTTCTCAAAACAGATCAGAGGGACTCTAGACCTCCAAACAGCCTCTCCCTGACGGCAATAAGCTGGAGCCTGTCGATCTCTGTATGGCATCCACACAACCTGATCATCAGTCAAGTGCGCTAGCTGGTCTCGATAGCTGTGAAGGTTGTATGCAGTAACATACTTCAGAGATAACCGTCCAATCCACCTGAAATTCAATAAATGGAGAAGTATAAGTCAAAAGTTTCAATATGTAGTAGGTGACAATAACATTTCAGATGAAAAACTCGTTAATAAATGTATACCTGCACCCCAAGGGAAGGTTGCCCTGATCCTCATTTGGCCTAAGAGAAATAGGTTGCGTACATAGCAACCTATCCCATGCCCAAAGCTGTATAAAAAAAATGAAATACTATCAAAACATATGATTTCAAATCAAAAAAAGAAAAAAAGAGAACAACATCACAACGTTTAATTAAAATGTTATAGCATACCTGCAGAATATTTAGAAATCCACCACACTGGCTAGTGTCGGGGTGAGTGGCAGAGCAAAGTTCCCTATATAAAAAGGCTAAGCATGCACTACCCCAGCTGTACATGGGTATCCTCTCAATATATCTAAGTAAAGGGAGATAAAACAACTTCACCTTGCTGTTAGTACGATCTAGCATCACATTAGCCCCAAGGGCTATCAAAATATAGGCACGCGTATACCTATCAACCAAGTGTGGGGGGGGGGAGGGAATCAGCGGGAAGGCTACCAAACTCAAAAAATTGTGTCCTCAACCACTTAATCTTTAAACTACTACCATCAAACGCTGCATCAGGTGGAACAACACTTAGAAGCTCCGCACATAAGACCCACCAATCTAGAAGCACGGGTAAACCTGAATCGGTAACGGGTAACCCATCAATCGGCAACCCCGACAGCATCCCGATATCCTCTAATGTGATGGTCATATCACCAATAGGGAGGTGGAATGTATGGGTTTTCGAACGCCATCTCTCAATCAACGCCTCAAATAATGCCCAGTCACACTGCACTCTCCCGATGAAATGAACTCCTAACCACCCAGCCACTACTAATCTCTCCTGGATAACGGGAGCTATAACATCTGGTACGGTTGCACCACGACGAAATGATAAACTTGAAACGTCACGATTTGCCCAAATATATCGGGCTCCGTGGGAGTGCTGTAAAGTCAACACAGAAGGATCAAAAGACCCATGATCAACAAAAGTATCCATCTGTTAATCAAAATCAACCAAATTCATGGATCCATAACCTCAACTAGGCTAATTAATCAACTTAAATCCATAATAGAATATAGAAACCACAAAAAAATCAATCAAAAACACATCAAAACATCCAAAATTCGTTCAATTTAAATCTAAAATGACCAAATTCAAACTCAAACCTAAATTCTAATTCACAAACACAACTCATTCTAACCTTCAAAAAATGAAAATATGGGGAAGATAATGAAAACTTACTTAACAATTTTGAAGAATCACTGAATAGAGGGGTTTTGAATTTGGATGTCTTGAAAAATCGTTCTTCCTTCTCTCTTATCCTTGGTTTTTCTTTCTTTCTTCTGTCTGTGACTGTAAAGTCATCAATTGGGGATCTGAATATTCAACTTAAACTCGCCAATTCAATTGGCGAGTTCCCTTTAAACGATTTTCGTTTAAACTCGCCAAATGAAATGGCGAGTTTAATTTCCATGGAATTTATTTTTTAATATTTAGAATTTGGTTTTTAATATTATAGAAAATAATTAATGGAAATAAAAAATAAATAAACTCAATAAATTGTTTGGCGAGTTTGAAAGGAAAAATGTCATAATCGCTACACGGTGTAGCGATTTACAAAAAGTGATATAGTTTGAGAAATAGTTTGAAATGTGATATATTTTGGGAAATAAAATTTTAAAAAGCAATTATTTGAGAAAAAAAAATCTTAATTATTGTAGTCATGATCCAATTAATTAGTTAGTACTCCCTCTATCTCATTATGTTTGACTATAAGATAAAATCACATATTTTAAGAAACATTAATAAATCTTGTTTAATTTTTTTCATTTTCAGTTATATCCTTCTTTAATTATAGAATTAGAATTCGTGTATGTCTAATTGATTAGTTAAATTTAAAACATAAATAAGAACATAATAAGAAAAGAAGATATAAATTTGCATTTAATTTATAAGTGATCAAACAAAATAAAAACAAAAAATGGAAACATGACCGAATATAATGAGACGGAGGGAGGGAGTAACGTAATACAAACTCCCTTGTTTTATTCAAAAAAGAGTTGAAATAAAAATTACTCCTTCCGTCTCATTTCAATTGAGCCACTTTTTTTTTTGGGAGGTTTCATTTCAAATAAGTCATTCCATAAATGAAAAAAAGTGAATAGTATTTCAGACATTTATACCCTCATAATGTTTATATATTTAAAAAAAACATTCATTATACCCTTATAATTTTAACATATTTACAAAAAAACCAATCATTAACTTACTATTCCTCCCACTCATTCTCTCTCTTACAAAAAAACCATTCATTAACTTACTATTTCTCCCACTCATTCTCTCATATTAAATACTAGTAAAAGTTCGTGTTCGAGGACACGTTTTTTTTTTTTAAATTAATTTTTTTTAAGGGCAAAATGGGAAAGGGACAACTTAGTGAGGGCAAAATGGGAAATTTGGCATGTGGTACTGTTCATTGTACTGTTCACGGAGGGGTTATGATTTATACTATAGATTTTTTAACTTTTATATTCTCTCTCCTCTAATCTTCTATCCACTTTTAATTTTTTAATCATTTTTAAAAAAAATTCTTAAAAAGCATGCAAAAATGTCATGGCTCAATTGAAGTGAGACAGAGGGAGTATATTATTTGAAAGAGAAAAAATTTGTTACTAGTGGGTTTCAAAGACTTGTCTTTATGGGTAAATGTTACACACGCCTTTCCATTGAACCACTAATAGTTATGTGATCTATTTGTACAGTTTAAAACTATCTATCTATAGTATAAATGGCAGCAGGGTGGCACTGTTTCATGAACAGTTTCATCTGTCAACTTTACCTTTTTGCCCTCACTATTTTGTCATTTTCCCATTTTGCTCATCCTTTAAAAAAAATCTTTTTTTTAAAAAAAACACACACATACCAACGCTTTCTCTTTCTCTCTCTCTCTCTCTCTCTCTCTCTCTCTCTCTCTCTCTCTCTCTCTCTTCATTCAGTTTGAATTTCAAAATGGAGGAACTATTTGGTCCCTTTCACATTTTGCACATAAAAAAAAAAAAATTAATTTAATTTTTTTTAATTTAAAAAAAATTAAAAAAAACAAACAAAACAAACAAAACAAAAAACGTGGCCTTGGACACGGGCTTAGGCTAGTATAGTATAAATGAGGGAAGGGAGTGACCAGTTGAATGAATAGTTTCAATGGCTGAAATTCTTATTTTGTCCTTACTATTTTGTCCCTTTTTCATTTTGTCCTTAAAAAAAAATTTTTTTTTTAATTAAATTTTGCCCTTAAATTTTTTTTTTTAAATTAAAAAAAAAAAAAAACGTGTTCTCGGACACGAGCTTAATTAAAAAGAAAAAGTTTTTTTTTTAGGAATTTAAATGGACACAGTCGCCCTTGCTCGTGTCTATGTGGGTCCACCCTATAATACAATATGATTAGATTATTAGGCCATCTCCAGCACTGCGCCAAATACCGACGTTATCGCCAAATTGGCGTAAAATGGAGCTCCAGCAACGACGCCATCTTCCACGCCATTTTAGCGTTGCCCCTTATTTGCGCCAAATTTGGCGCACCAAAATCCTTTGCGCCATCCTAATTTTAATTCTTTTTTTTTTTAATTACCAACGAAATCTGGAATTAGAAGGGGAAGGGGAAGGGGAAGGGGAAGGGGAAGGAGATTACCTTGGTGGTGGCGGTGGCGTTGGCTATGGCGGCGACGGAGAAGCAAGGGATTCGCCCTCTCTCTCTCTTTTTCTCTGTTTCTCTCTCTTGCCGTGGATATTGATCTGTTTCTCTCTCTCGCTAGGATAATTGATGAGGAAAAGAAAGTGGTGTTTATCATTTATATTTTAGAATTTGTATCATTAATTTTTTAAATAAAATTACAAAATTTTGAAAATATGTTAAAATATTTTAGAATCTGTTTCTCTCTCTCTCTCTTTTAATAAATTTTTATTTTTATCTTCAATTTATTTATTTATAGTTATTAATTGTTTAATTTAAGTTTTATGGCATACTATTTAATATAATGTAATTTGAATAATATTAAATAAGATTAATGAAAAAATATTTTAATTAAATGAAATAACAAGCATATACTGAAAAGATTCTTATTTGGTGCAAAATTTGGAGTAAGCTGCTGGAGATGGTGTGAGATATTTGGTGCTGAAATTGCACCAATTTAGTGTTTTGGAGTAAAATTTGGAGTAAACTGCTGGAGATGGTCTTAAAGGTTTTTATATACTTATATTGCTAACTATGATTAAATTTAATCATTTTGTAAATGTCTCTCATTTCAAAGAGAAATTGAACATTCATTTAAAAAAGAAAAAGACGGGGTAGGGAGTAAGAAAACATAAACACTTCCATAACCAAAACATGCTCATATTGAGAAAGACATAAAAAAAAAAGTAAAATAAATAAATAATAAGAACATGAATATTTCGAATAGATATGTTAAGTTGGTCCATTCGAGTTTAGCCAAACAAATTTTCTATTGGCACAAAAGAAAGTCATAAAATTTTGCTTAAAAATGAGTTGATGATATTTTATTGGTTGAATACAAAATGAATTGACAATATTTTATTGGTTGAATCGATAGTATACCTATCCGCTGCACTTTAATTAAAAACACTAATAAAATCATTATAACTAAAATTTTATAAGCAAGTTTTTTTTTATTTTTTTGACTATTTTGACCCTGGTATTATTCTTCTCCAAGACTCTGCTTTTCTTAGATTTGGCGTCACAAATCTCTTGCCAAATATCATGGCCTAACCATGTCCTAAGTCCTCTTTAGGATTAGAACCTAACCAAGCTTAGTAATTTTCATTTTATTTTCTACCATCCGATATTCAAATTACCTATTAATCGAACTTGCATTTTGTCGAGTTGAACTCGAGACATTTGGTACGTTAATACGTAGTCCCTTATATATTAAAAGAGGGGGCTATTCCTGCTACATCATTTATTTTTTCACTGCTACATTTTATAACTAAACAAAATTATCCCTTCTTATTTTCTTAAGTAAATAGACATAATCATTCTTTGATTCATACTACGAAATATATTTTCATAATAGACTATAGAACTACACTTTTTTTTAGAAATATCCACTACTATACATTTACGTGAAAATCTCTTGTAAAACGTGTTCTACGCTCATCTGAGCGTAGAACGTGTTTTTAAATAGGCGCGGTGGCATTTTTGTAAATAAATAGAACTTCTCAAAATGTGCGGTGGCATTTTTGTAAATAATTGAAACTTATAAGTGGCAGTTTTCTACACAACAACATGCACATTTTAACATTGTAAATAATTGAAACTCACCTGACACTTTTTGATATTGCAGAAGGCACTTCTGAATACTACAAGAGACATATTTTAACACTACAACAGGTATGTGTTTTTTAATTCACTTTGACAATTTTTAATATTACAACAGACATTTTTCAATACTACAAGAGGCACTTTTTAATACCGTAGAAGGCAGTTTTCAATACTACAAAAGGCACTTTTTGACACTACAACAGGCATGTGTTTTTTAATTCACTTGACACTTTTCAATATTACAACAAGCATTTTTCAATACTACAAGAGGCAGTTTTCAATACTACAAAAGACACTTTTTGACACTACAACAGGCACTATTTTTCAACAATATCACCGCATTATTTAACATTACAACCGATTTAAATATGTTTATTAGTGTCATAATAGACCATGCACTTTGTTTATATTGCACCAGGCACTATATTGTACTAGAAAAGGCACTTTCGCAAAACAGATTCTAGGATAGCTTATCCTAGAACTAATTTCACACAAGAACAACTCTACATTTACTAATAGAACATTAAATACTTATTTGAAATTAATCTACTTTTTTGAAAGCGTGAGTTTTTAGGAAACTATGTGTTTCCTTATTTCGAATCAATATAAAAAATAGTATGTTGATTTTGGGACTTTCATGAAAAGATTTATATTGTCCTATTATGAAAAGGATTCTTCCTATTTCGAATCAAAGCAACATATTTGGTAAGTTGATTTTGAGACTTTCATGAAAAGTTTCATAAGTATCCTACTTTGAAAATGACTTTGTTAATATTGTAAATATCTTTTATTTATGTACATAGATTAATATTAGGACTAACCTACTAACAATCTTTTTTCTTGTGAGTGTACTTTATGTTTTCTTGTAGGAATTTGAAATCTCCCATAAGGAAAGTTGTTAATTGCGTGAAGATCTTCTCAATGGTGCATATAAATACAAGGACATCAGAACAAGAGAAGATACGGTTTTTAGAGAGAAAAATACCTTGTTCTTCACAGTTTTCAATATTGTCAATTTAGGTTGTGAGTGAAGGTTGTGACATACATCCGAACTCACATCTAGATTTTTGTCAAGTTCTTTGTTTTACTTCTGATTGGAATAGAGTCTAATTGGGAAAGAGAGTCTGTTTTTGTCATAGAAGGTGATTAGAACTTGTTTAGTATTTTAGTCTTTTAGTTTTCACTTATTCGTTTTGTAAGCAACAAAAGTTTTAATAGTGAAAAGTTTTTGGGCGTAAGCCTAGTTTGCTGGTTGCAAGACCAGTGAGCGTATATAACTCTTGTGTTATTAATTTATTCCGCTGCATTATATGTGGATGTGTGGACAGTTGTGCGACACATCTGTACTCACATCCGTGAACTGTTGAGTTGTTTGAAGCTTCCTAGATACACGAAACTTTCAATTGGTATCAGAGCCAACTATCGAAATATTACTGAGTGTTGATCCAGAAAGTGTAGTCATAATGGAATGCCAAAATCATCAAAATAGGCCTCCTGTCTTGGATGACACAAATTACTCTCTTTGGAAGTCTAAAATGCGTAATTACATCAAAGTTATTGATGAAAGGGCTTGGATGTGTATTCTTGTTGCATGGCAACCTCCTATTGTGGAGAAGAAGCCTGCGTCTGGTGTTGGTGAGTCTGTGTTTGAAAAGAAACCTGAAGAGAGATGGACTCTTGATGAAATCCATGCTGCTAACTTTAATTCTAGGGCCATGAGTGATATTTCCAGCCATGTTTCTGGGAATATGTACAAACTCATCACTAATGAGAGTGTTGCTAAAACTGCTTGGGATATCTTGCAAATGCAATGTGAGGGGATTCCAAGTGTAAAGGCTACTAGGCTTAGGATTTTAATGGATAGGTTTGAAATACTTAGAATGTAGGAGACAGAGGATATTGTCTCCTATGCTGCTAAGATCCATTAAATTTCCAATGAATGCACTAGCCTAGGAGAGTCAATTTCAAATGCTAGTTAGTATGCAAAATCTTAAGAACTTTGCCTGAAAGGTTTAATATCAAGGTTGCTGTCATTGAAGAGACTAATGACACCAACACAGTAGGTTTAGACAAAATTGTTGGTATTTTAACTGTGTTCGAGCTAAATCTTGAAGCTCAACAAAAGAACAAGGAAATAAGTATTTCCCTTAAAAGTTCTGCAGCCATTCCAAAGGAAATAACTGACCTTTCCTCTGAAATTAATGAATCTAATCTTGAGGAAGATGATGTGGCTGTAATCACCAAGAAGTTTAATTCTATTTTGAAAAACAAAAGGAGAAACAAGTTTCCTAGAAAAAACTCTCAGGATTTAGAGAAACAAGAAGATAATCCTCATGAGGGGTTGAAAAAGAAAAGTTTTGATAACAAGAAATCCTCTGATTCTGTACAATGTAGAGCATGTCGTGGCTTTGGTCACTTTGCTAATGAGTGTGCTAACACACTTAAGAAAAGGGGAATTAGTTACACTGCTGCTTCGAGTGATAGTGAGGATGATGAAGTATTTTCTAACATCTCTGCTTTTGAAGCTTACTTTGTCTGTTTTAATGCTTATACTGCAGATTCAAATGAAGAAGAATTTTCTGAAGCTGATCTGGAGACGGATGTGGATACAGATGTGTACACATCCGAACTCACATCCGAGCAGACCTTCAATTGTTTCTCTGTAAAAGGAGATTCAGATGATGAAGATAGGGACATTCCCTATGAGGAACTCTTTGCAACCTATAAGGGACTACATGCTGATTGGATGAAGTGTATGGACAAAATTGAGATACTTGCTAAGATAAATAAAGTTCTTTCTGATAAATTGATTACCTGTGAAGATGAGAAAACCAAACTTTCAAAAGAAAATGATGATAAAAAAGATACCATTGCCAAACTTGAAGTCCTTGTGACCAAGAGAGAAGTTGAGCTTGAAAAATTCAAAAATGAGTGTGAAAAAGCTGAAGGTACTTTTACCAAGTTGAACAAAAGTAAAATGAAACTTGATGAAGCTATTTCTATGGGTCAACTTAATAAAACTGGTCTGGGCTTTGAAAAAGGAAATTTTGTAAAGGAGGGATGTGAGGCTTCTACTTCAAAAAGTGTGGAAAAACCAATTTTTAAAGAAAAACATTTTTTGAGTGAGAAAAGGCCAAGAAGAAGGCACTACATATGTCATTATTGCTTTGCTCCTGGGCACATTAGACCCTTCTGTTACAAGTTAAAGGCTGATAAGAAATCTGGGTATGTTAGTCAGTCTCAGATGTATGAAAAGATGTATACACATCCGGACACACATCCATGTAATCTGAGACCTCTGCATCACAAAAAGGAAATTTGAAAAACAGTGGGTGGCCAAACCAAGTGCTACCTGCAATATTGTTTACTCTTCCCTCAAGAGTAGTGTCTCTGGTGCTTGATATTTTGATTGTGGGTGCTCTAGGCACATGACTGGGAACCAAGCTGTTCTTATAGACTATGAGTCAATCTATGGGAGAAAAGTGAATTTTAGTGGTGGTGCTCAAGGTAAAATTGTTGGGAAAGGAACCCAAGATGTTATGGGTCTCCCAAAATTGCACAATGTATACCATGTGGAAGGCTTGAAAGCCAATCTCATAAGCATAAGTCAGTTATGTGATGATAACCTCTATGTGAAATTTGACAAACACTTGTGTGAGGTATTTGATAAAGACAATAAGTGTGTGTTCACTGGTCCTAGGTCTGCTGAATATTGTTATCAATTTGGTGACAATCTGTCTTGCCTAAGCTCAAAAGCTAATGATGTCAATTTGTGACACCAAAAATTAGGGCATGCTAGCTGCAGAACTATAGAAGAGCTTCAAAGGTTTGAAGCTATTAAGGACCTCCCTAAGCTGAAGTTCAAGAACCGTGATGTCTGTGTTTCATGTCAAAAGGGAAAACAAACTAAAGCATCACACAAAAAGGTCCAACAATTCTCCACATCTAGGTGTTTAGAACTGATTCATACTGATTTGATGAGACCTATTGAAGTAGAAAGCTTTATTAGGAAAAAGTATGTCTTTGTGTGTGTTGATGATTACTCTAGGTATACTTGGGTGATGTTCTTAAGGGAGAAATCTGAAACCATTGAAGAGTTCAAGAATTGGTACAAAAGGGTTAGAAATCTTTATGGATTGAAGGCTGTTAGGATTAAATCTGACCATGGCACTGAATATGAGAACTCAAAATTTATTGCCTTCTGTATCTCCAAGGGAATCACACATGAATTTTCTGCACCAATCACTCCACAGCAAAATGGAATTGCAGAAAGGAAGAATAGAACTCTGCAAGAAATGGCTAGAGTTATGCTAAGTTTTAAAAATTTGTCCAAAAATTTTTGGGCTGAAGCATTGAACACTGCCTGTTATATTGGCAATAGAGTGTTCCTTATGATTGGTAGTACTGTCACTCCATATCAAATTCTTCTTGGCAAGAAACCCACCTTGAAATATTTTCATGTGTTTGGATGTATATGTTACATTCTTAATGATAGGGAATACTTGTCCAAATTTGATTCAAAGAGTGATAAAGCAATTTTCATGGAATATTCCACCAATAGTAGAGCTTACAAAATTTTTAATTTAAAAACAAAAACCATTATAGAATCTGCTAATGTTGTTTTTGATGACTCACTTGATCTTAACCTCAAGACTGCTGAGGATGATGTTTCAGGTTGTTTACTGGACTGGAAAGATACAAAAACAGGTGCTGAAGAACCAACAGAAACTGCCAGAAATAAAAAACCTGTTGAACTAGTAAAGGATGTAACCAAGGATGTGGACACATCTGCCTCCACATCTGAACCCACATCTGCTCCCACATCCACTCAAAACCCTAAAACTGAGGACAGTTTCTCTGAATCTGATTAGGATGATGCTCCAGAAGATAATGTGGATGGGAGTATGGATAGATCAATGGACATTCCCTCTAAAATTCAGAAGAACCACCCCACTACACAAGTTGTGGGAGATGTGCATGCTCAAGTGAGAACAAGGCAGAAAGACAAGGTAGATTATAGAAAGCTGGCTGGTTTGTGGAGTTGCTTATCAGCATACTCTCAGGTAAGTTTTTGCTGTTTTATTTCAAAGATTGAACCAAAGAATATCACTGAAGCATTGAAGGATGCTGACTGGATTCTTGCTATGCAAGAAGAGTTGATCCAATTTGAAAAGAATGAGGTTTGAACCCCTGTCCCTAGGCCTTCTCATAGAAATGTCATAGGAACCAAATGGATTTTCAAAAACAAAACTGATGAGAAAGGTGATCACTAGGAATAAGGCTAGACTAGTTGCTCAAGGTTATACCCAAATTGAAGGAATTGATTTTGAGGAGAATTTTGCCCCTGTTGCAAGAATTGAGTCCATTAGACTCTTGTTGGTCATTTCCTGCTACCTCAAGCTTACTCTTCATCAAATGGATGTTAAGAGTGCCTTTCTAAATGGGGTATTGAATGAGGAAGCCTATGTTGAACAACCTAAAGGCTTTGTGGATTCTAAGTATCCTAACCATGTGTATAAACTGAATAAAGCTCTATATGGGCTAAAGCAAGCCCCTAAAGCTTGGTATGGTAGGTTGACTGATCATTTGCTTCACCTAGGATTCAAGAGAGGAGAGGTTGACAAAACCTTGTTTGTGAGGAAAAATAAAAAAGAGATTCTTGTGGCACAAATCTATGTGGATGATATTGTGTTTGGATCAAATTCTGACTCTATGCTAGCTGAGTTTGTGGATAGTATGACTTCCACATTTGAGATGAGTATGGTAGGTGAGTTGAATTATTTTTTAGGCCTACAGATAAAGCAATTCAAAGATGGCATGTTCATCTCTCAGTCCAAATATGCCAAGAATCTTGTGAAAAAGTTTGAACTTGAACATTCCTCACATCTCAAAACACCAATGGGATCTTTCCAAAAGCTGAGCCATGATTCAGATGGTGAGAGTATTGACCAAACCTTGTACAAAAGCATGATAGGAAGTCTGTTGTATCTCACTACAAGTCGACCTGATATTATGTACAGTGTGTGTCTCTGTGCAAGATATCAAGGTAACCCAAAGGTGTCCCACCTTAAAGCCTTGAAGAGAATCATAAGATATGTTAGTGGGACTGTGAACCTAGAGCTGCACTATTCTAAGGAGACAAACACCAATTTGGTTGGCTATACAGACTCAGATTGGGCTAGAAATAGTGATGATAGGAAGAATATTACAGGTGGATGCTTCTACTTAGGAAACAACCTTGTGTCTTGGTACAGTATGAAGCAGAATTGTGTATATTTATCCACTGCAGAGGCTGAATATGTTGCCCTTGAAAGTTGCTGCACACAACTGCTTTGGATGAATCAAATACTGAAAGACTATGAATTGAATAGCAAAATTTTGACTGCTTTTTGTGATAACAAAAGTGCCTTGGACATATCTAAAAATCCTGTCCAACATTCTAGAACAAAACACATTGATATTAGACATCATTTTATTAGAGATCTTGTAGAACAAAAAATTGTGTGTCTGGAATTTGTTGGGACTGAAAATCAATTGGCTGATATATTTACAAAGGCATTAGATTTGGAGAGATTTTCCTCCTTGAGGAAGTCTTTTGGCTTGTGTGATATCTAAGGCTGTGAGCACAAATGTGTCTCATATCCTCTAACACATCTGTATATTATCTAACTGAAAAAAAATAAATAAAAAAATTCATGCATTAGCACGAAATATCTCAGTGTGGTCACTTGTGAGTTTTCATATTTGACATTTTCTGATCACTTAATTGTGGGCATTTCCTGTTCTTGTTGTCTTTTGATAACATGATATAATCTTATTAGATATCTCACAGTGGGTGCCTTAAAAATCAATGAGAAACAGCTGCTTCACCCTTAGTATGAAGCCAAACCATTGTGATCAAGTGATTCTCATAAAAAATCTTGAAATCAAACTTGATAAGATCATTGGGAAAAAGGGCTATCTTTGGGATTCAAGAAAAGTGAAAGCTACTCAAAATGCAAAATATCCACAATAAAAAATGGGTGAATGCATCCTAGAGGTTGTGCAGATTGGATTATTGCTCATTGACTTTTTGTGCTCTAAATGTGTCCCCAAATGTGACTCACATCCTATGCCACATCTATGAGCTGAGATTTTTTCTTTCACCTGTGTATTGCATCATCTAGTTATTCTGCATTTTAGGTCATATAGGGTGCTTTGTAAATATGCTAGTTAATTTATTTTCATTCTTAACTCACTCTTTGATTTAACATGTTTTTTTTTCCAATATCTCCCATAAAAAAGAAAGGTGTGCATCAATCCCTATTGAAAAAGAAAGGACAATTTCAAAAGGGATTCTATTGAAAAGATATGGTTGAAGTTTTTTTTGTTGCCATAAAAGGTATGCAATATTTTGATAATTCTTAATCCCTATTTTTTTGTGATTTGTTGTGTGTGGAAATCTCAAGGGTTTTATAGCCGTTGTGGACTCTTTTCTGTTTTTTTAGGCTGCCTGAGTCCTTTTTGAGGAAGAAATCCTTGTTTGAGTAGGAAAGGGAGAGTTGTATGTTTAATTGTGTGTCTCATATGTCACATCTCTTTAATCCTTCATTGTGTTTCTTCCTCCTTTGTCCAAATTTTTTCTCCCACACACACACACCAAATATTTCTCTCTCTCTGTCTGTCTGACCAATCTGCAGAATCAATGGAGCTGAAGCTGTAGATGTGGGTCAGGATGTGGCCACATCTTGTCACACATCTGCAAATTCTTTTGATGATCAAATGGAAACCCTAGATGCAGAGATTGCTGCAACTGATGCCCAGACACATGCCATGAACCTTAAAAGTTTTGAAGGTGAATCTACAGAAATGGGAGACTACACTTTCTAGTCAAAAAGGGGGAGAAGAAGAAGAAGAAAAAGAATGAGAATGATACTGATGACTGTCTTTGCTACTGTTGGGATGCTTAAACTTAGGGGGAGTTTTACTGTTTGTTCCTCTTGTGAATGAAACATCAACATGTTTGCTTTTAATATTTGTTAGTTTTGCTTTTAATATTCTTTAATATTTATTAGTTTACTTTTAATATTCGTTTTAGTTATTTGTTAGTTTTAGTCTTGGTCTGTAATCCCTAAATACTTTGCTGAATGGTTGCTTTAGTTTATATTTGTTGAACTGGAGTTTTTAGTGCTAATCATGTTCTATGCAGTTTTTGTGTGGATGTGTTGACACATCCGCACACACATCCATTCAGGGGGAGATTTCGAATTTGAAAATATTGATCTTAGTGTTCAAATCATAAATCTTTGATTTTGACCAGAAAGTCCAAAATAGGGGGAGATTGAAAGCATGAGTTTTTAGGAAATTATGTGTTTCCTTATTTCGAATCAGAATAAAAAATGGTATGTTGATTTTGGGACTTTCATGGAAAGATTTATATTGTCCTATTATGAAAAGGATGTTTCCTATTTCGAATCAAAGCAAATATTTGGTAAGTTGATTTTGGGACTTTCATGGAAGGTTTCATAAGTATCCTACTTTGAAAGGACTTTGTTAAAATTGTAAATATCTTTTATTTATGTACATATATTTATATTAGGACTAACCTACTAACAATCTTTTTCCTTGTGAGTGTACTTTATGTTTCCTTGTAGAAATTGGAAATCTCACATAAGGAAAGTTGTTGATTGCGTGAAGATCTTCTCAATGGTGCATATAAATACAAGGGACCAGCACAAGAGAAGACACGTTTTTTCAGAGAGAAAAATACTTTGTTCTTCACAGTTTTCAATATTGTTATTTTAGGTTGTGAGTGAAGGTTGTGACATACATCCGAACTCACATCTAGATTTTTGTCAAGTTCTTTGTTTTACTTCTGATTGGAATAGAGTCTACTTGGGAAAGAGAGTATGTTCTTGTCATAGAAGGTGATTAGAACTTGTTTAGTATTTTAGTCTTTTAGTTTTCACTTATTCGTATTTTGTAAGCAACAAAAGTTTTAATAGTGAAAAGTTGTTGGGCGTAAGCCTAGTTTGCTGGTTGCAAGACCAGTGAGCGTATATAACTCTTGTGTTATTAATTTATTCCGCTGCATTATCTGTGGATGTGTGGACAGTTGTGCGACACATCTGTACTCACATCCGTGAACTGTTGAGTTGTTTGAAGCTTCCTAGCTACACGAAACTTTCATTCTCCAAATCATTTTTTACTTTCACTCATTATTTATATATTTGAAATTAATCTACTTCTCCAAATCATTTTTTACTTTCTGAATAAGTATTTTAAGAAAAAAAATCCCGGCGCAAAATATAAAGTTTTAAGGATTTAATACGGAATAGTATAAATCGAGATACGAACTTGGGCTAGTCCGGACAAGGCCCAAGTGGATTGGGCCCTAAACATAATCTATCAAGTCTCATATACGAGGAAGGAAATGGGTTTCCTCGTACCAAGCCACCTCGTCATTCCCCTAGGTCAACATAAGACACAGCAGGCGAAATGACTAAGGCCCAACGCAAGACCGAGGGAGACCTCCCTCCAAGGCCAAACTGGAGCTCCTTTGACGACGGGAGGCCTCCTCGGCTATCAAACCATGACGGGTTTCCCCATTTGTCTCTTACCTCCTCCCCGGCTCATCGTAGGCCGACCTGGCCACGTATGACGAGGAGAGGCCATATCGACTTTCGTGTAGAGTTGCAGTTTATATCAGTCCTATTCAAATAAGGATATTGAGCAGTTATAATCCTCCTAGGATTGTAACCACCTCACATACCAAATTCAGGTCCAACAAGGATTCCTCAATTATAATCCTCTTGGGATTAATATCTTATCTCTAGCAATCCAATTCAACATGGATTCTACATTGATATACCTATAAATACAAGCCATAATTCACATATTTTGGTACGTTATCTTTTGACTCTAAACTCTGTCAAATTGATTTCTCTCTCCCACAAAGCAAATACTTACTCTCACGCCGGAGGGCCTTCGCCGGAGAAGTCCCGTCTTAGTTTACGTGTATGTTTCTCTATTTCAGGCTGAACAATCGCTCGGATATAACCTACCGCCGGATTTGGGCTGATCCGATCATTTCTGGCAGCATAAGTTTGGTTCCATTGTCGGGAAACGATTCGAATGCCCATTGAAAAGCTTGAAATAGCCATTCGCCTGAACCTTTTTCCAGCCGGAAAATTCTTATTTTGGCCGGAAAAATCGCTGTTCCTTTTTAAATATGTTCTTTTTTTAGCCGAAAACTTCAGTTTTGCCTGGAAATTATTTTCTCCCGAAATATTTGGTTGATTGGAAAATCCCTTGGCCGAAATTACTTGTTCTGCCGGAATTCTGTTGGCCTGAAAATTTGTCCGCTTGGTAATTAGGGCCATTTGAAATTCTGTTTGGTTTTTTGATAAGAATTTTGTTTGAACCATAATTCTGATACCAATGGACGACGGAAATACCATCAGTGTCACTAACGAGGAGCAACGAGCCCTCGTCGAAGATATCCCTCTGAACGGGACGGCTGGAGTGCTTCCTCCTCCTCCACCTCAGATCGAAGGGCCACCTCCCCTCGACATAACTCTCTGTTCTCAGAATCAGCCAGCTACCGAGGTGGCGATTACCAACCCTCCTCGTCGTCGTCCACGAGAAAAGCGAGCTACGAGCAGACAGACGACAAGGAATACAGACACAGTAAGAGCTGAGAATTCCACCCAGCCCATTGATCGTCGTACACTCTTACATAAAAAATGGAGACTTTGCAACGTATTTATGAAACTCAAAATGCTCTGTTGCAATTGGATCCCGAAAACTCAATGGCCGAGTTTATCAGGCCTTCGGGGACAGGAAATTCTCGTGGAAGGGAAACTCAGGGTGATAGGCGAGGTAGTCAGAGGAGCCCTCCTCGTGGCTAAGATCCCTCTCACCAGGAGCTTGCTGTACCACCTAAGCAAAACCTCCGAGATGCTCCTCCTCGTCCTCGATCAAATAATCATGGAAACGAGAATGTGGTGGTAGACTTGAGAAGCCACTTGAATTCGAGGGCGCAAGAGGTTAACTCAGCCGACTTGCGAGCAAGGTTCAGTCAGGCTAGACGTTTCTACCCTCCTCATTGTAACATATCTCCTCGTCATAACCATCATCCTCGGCATAATTCAACTCGTCCCTGAAACGTCATAAGGTCGAGGAGCCCTCGTCCTTACAAAATGATCCTTCACCATGAGGGGGAACTGAGGAAAGAGAAAACACCCTCTATATGAGGCGAGAACCACCGAGAAGATGAGGAACATAGCAGGGTGAATGGTCACCCAAGAGAAAGGTCCCACCGAAGCTCCCACCGGAATTGACGCCAGAGAACTATTGATGCTGAAGAAGAGGCTAGATGAGATGGAAATGAGTAAAAAAGAAACAGAAGAAGATGACACAAGTGCCACCCGTCCATTCTCACAAGAAATCAATGAACTACCTCCTAACCCTGCCTTTAAAGTCCCAAGTTTTAACAAGTATGCGGGAACCACTGACGCAAGGGACCACGTGCAAAGTTTCGAATCCACTATGGCCCTCCTCACCAAAGCAGATGACATTCTCTGCAAAGCTTTCGCGAGTACCTTCTCTGGAACAACGTTGACCTGGTTTCATGAGCTAAAAAAGGGAAGCATTGATAGCTGGAGGAATATGAGGAGGAAGTTCCTAGATCACTTTGCCACGACAGGGAAGAGGAAGAAAAGGTTGACTGACCTTGCTAACATTGAGCAAGGAAAGAATGAAACCACTCTGAGCTATTACAACAAGTTCAGAGCCATGGCAGACCAAGTAGAGGAAAGCCTGGCCGAGAGGGAGGTGATCGTCTACTTCAATTCCGAACTTAGATCCGGACAGTTGATATATGAACTCTCCGCCAGAGAGCCCGAGTCTAAATCTGATTTTTTCAATGTGGCATACGCCATAGCCATGGCTGAAGAGAAAAGCAAGAAAAAGTCTGACAAGATAGAAACAACTGGCACCAACCAGGTTTCAAATGGAAGCAACTACAAGGGCAAAAACAGAATGCGGGGAACTGAAAAGGCTGAGATCTTCACCCCCCTCACCAAACCTTTCACAGAAATCATGCAATTGGTGAATCTTCCAAATCCCCGTCCACTCAGTAACCAACCAAAGTATCCACGTGACCCTTCCAAGCACTGTGATTTCCACAAAGACTATGGTCACAACATTGAAAAAGGCATCGCCCTCAATAGGATGATCCAAAGGTGGGTTGATGAAGGCAAACTCGATCGATATGTCATGAAGAAGGATAACAAGAGAAAGAGAAAAACGAAGACAGTGATGATGAGGATAAGGATGAAGAAGAAGAAAGGCCTCCCAGGGCCAAACTCCATTAGTTTTCTTCTAAACACAGTTCTGTCCGCCCTAGATACAGCCCCTCATCTCATCAAACGACCAAAACTCGGGGTCTAACCACGACTTGAGACAAGGAGAGCTGCGGGATGTAGACGAACCAGTGGGAAAGGAGATACTAGATGGTCATAGAGACAACAATGATACAGTTCTGCTCATCCTAGATACAGCCCCTAATCTCGTCAAACGGCTAGAACTCGGGGGCCACCCATGACTTGAGACAAGGAGAGCTGCGGGACGTAGACGAACCGGTTGAGTTGGCTACCCCCACAGCAAAAAATTCAAATCCAAACTATGACAACTAGCAAATGAATGAGGACCTCAGACAAGCAAGGGCAGAATACTATCATTAGTTTTAGTCTATTTTTATGTAATAGAGTTAATCTTTGTTAGTCTTTTACTTTTCTAGCAAGGTAGGAGTGAATTTTGATGTACTTAATTCAATTTATGAGATTTACTTCTTCAGCATGCAAAGCAACTAACAAGACAACAGTGGAAGATGAGGAGCGCCCTCCTCGGCCTTCAAAGGGATAAAATTCCATCAAAACTCACTCAAGACCTATTACCGAGCGAGTTCCTCCTCGGCATGGATAGGTGAGACCAGAAACCGTCTAAAATCTATGTACGAGTCATCTTCCTCGGTATAAGTAGATGAAAAAGAAGAAAACCTAACGTCATGATGAGGAAACACCTCGGCTCTAACGACTACCGACAAAACCATCTAAAATATATGTATGAGTCATCTTCCTCGGCATAAGTAGATGAAAAAGAAGAAAGCCTAACGTCTTGACGAGGAAACACCTCGGCTCTAACGACTACCGGCAAAAACATCTAAAACCTATGCACGAGTCACCTTCCTCGGCATAAGGAGATGAAAAAGAAGGGCAAGCCTCAAGTCTTGCCGAGGAATCACCTCGGCCTAACGACTATAGGCAAAACCATCCTATGTACGAGTCATTTTCCTCGTCGTAGAAAGATGAAAAAGAAGAAAAATCCAACAGTCAAGACCGAGGATATCCTCCTCGGCCTAATGACCCTAGCAAGCAAAATTGCCAAGAATCTAATACCGAGCTAGCCTCCTCGTTTTAGATTATCAAAGGTGAAGTACGAGGAGACCTTCCTCGGCTTCCAAAAATTTTGTGTACTTATGCAAGTATACAATATACCTTCAAATCAGAGAGTTCATATATCAAAGCATAAAGTCAAAGGCGACATGAAATTGAAGAAAGCAGTTCTCATTAATATCCAAGGAAAACATTACATTGGTCCTAGTCTATTACATGAAAAAAAAATCCTAAGTAAGCTAATCAACAAAAGACTCCTCTAAGAAGGCCTCCATCTCGGCATCGATGGCAAGAAGGGTAACTTGTTGAGTTTGAGCGTCAATTCGAGTTTCCTCGTTGACTGGCTCCTCGACATTGGTCCCCTCGATTTCAATATCCATCTCATCCTCGATCTTCTCAATTAATACATTGATGTTGTCAAGATCATCGACGGATGGAGGAATCCAAGCTTCTCGGCCAGCCTGGGCATCCTGCTCGGCAATCACCCCTAAAGCATATTCAGAGAAGGGAATGACGTTGTGAAGAGACCGAGCTGCCTCATCGTACCCATCCTGGCATATGAGCCAAGCAATGGAGGCCATATCCAGGCCATGGGAGGTAGAGCCGTAAAGTTGGGACGGTCCCGTCGGGACGTCCCGTCCCGCAATAGATTTGGGACGGGATGGGATGGAGTATTTTAGTCCCGTCCCATTTCATCCCGTCCAGTTTCATCCCATTCCCGTCGTGGGACAACATGGTGCGATCCCGCCCATTCCGTTCCCATCCCGCATATCTCGGCCCTCTATATCTCTCTGGTTTCAGTGTTATCAATATGGAAAACTTTTGATAAATGCTGAGAAAATTCATGCATGCAGCATCTAGGGACCAATGTTTGTGAACTCTAGTAAATGATAGGTATATCTAGTACTGTTAATGCACTTGCTCTTATGGTGGATATTCATCTTTATGATCTGCAAGTTATCAATTAAGCATTTTGTCATTAAAATAGCCTTATAAGGAATTGAGCAGAATAATGATGTGCTCTTCTAAATGCAGCTTCACCACAATGTCAGGAGAATAATTGCTTAAGCAGCCAAAATCACAGTAAATGTGGTTTGGCTCCATTATTATATTTGTTCAAAATAATAGAAGCTCCTTAACCCTCCAAAGACATAAAATAGCATAAAGTATCTGCAAAGAGTTCTTTTTTTGGTAGCATGCCACAGGCTGTTTGAGAATTATAGTACGTGATTGTTGCTCAATATGTCTTTGCGACTTTATCCCTCCTAGTCAACGGTCCCGCATGGGTCCCGCGGGATCCCACGTCCCGCAAATGGGATGGGATGGGACGGAGTATTTTAGTCCCGTCCCGTTTTGTCCCGTTCTCGTCGTGGGACAACATAATTTTTCCCGTCCCGTATTCCCTAATTGACAGCTCTAATGGGAGGTATCAGCCATAAGACGCCGGGCCAGGTGCATGTAGCCATCCATGAACATGGTGACAGTCTTATCATTAACAACCTCAGTAAAGGCCGGGCTACCTTTGAACCGGGCAACTGCATTTTCTTCCTTGGAAGGAATACTTGCCTCCAGCTCCAGCCGTGCAGCCTCAGCCACCTCAGCCTTCTTCATCGTCTCAGCCTGGAGCTTTTCCAGCTCGGCCATCTTGGCATCCTTAAGCCGGAGGACCTCCTCGGCCTGGATCTTGGCTTCCTCGGCCATCTCCTTAGCCTTTGCCTTGGATGCCTTCTCGGCCTCTAGCTTTGTCCTTAGAGCCTCCAACAAGATGGCAGCTGCGGCGACGTCGGACTCCCCCATGGGAGCCGAGGTTTGAGTTTTGCGATCTGCTCGTCCACGACTTTGTTGTGAATATTTTCGTAAGCCACCATGGTAGCAAGCTGCAACATAGATACATCAGTAAAAATACCAAGTAAACAAAGTACGAGAAGGAAAGGACGAAGGAATTACCTCAGCAATCATCAGGCCTTTCCTATTGGCCATATTCTCCTTGCTATGCTTGGCCTTTATTAGGTTATCAAGAAGTTCCTCATCCATGGCCCTTTGGACGACAGCTCGGCCCAGTCTGACCTGGAGGCCCTCCCTAGCTAGCATATTCAGGCCTCTGAGGGGTGGCTGAAGGCCAAGTTGTCGGGCTAGCTGCTGGGACTCGGCATAGTTCTTGATGGTACGAGGAGTGAGCATTTGAGACGAGGAGGGCTCAACAACTTTCTTCAGGGGGTTCCCCCTTAGCAGCACCAGATGGCCTTTTCTGGCCAGACGTCCTATGGGCGAGGTCAGTCTCAGCAGCAGGAGGATCAGTTTGCCTCTCCTCGCTCTCAACCGATGGAATTTGGGGGCTATGCCCCTCAATCAACTGTTTTTCCTGGCCTCCCGAGGCCTCCTCGTCAACGGCCTCCCCGGCCGGCTTGAACGGAATAGCGGCGGCCTCCTTGGTGGCCAAGATAACTTGACGACGGGTGGCGTCATCTTTCTTCTGGTCGATGGCCGAGGTCTTGGATGCCCGTCTCTTGGCCCTTGCCAAAATAAGGGGATCAACATTCTTGGAGGCCATTTCTGCTTCTTGCTCAGCTGTTAGATCTAAATATACGAGGAGGAAATAGTTAGATTACGACATGGATAAAGAACAAGAAAATTTTACAAGTATGAAGGGATGAGGAAGGAGGAATAATTACAGTCAACAACATCCCCTTCTCTCAGACATTGATCCTTGGGATCAAGCTTGCAGCGGTCACAGTCAGAATGGAAGACCAGGCCGGGATAAATCCTCCAATTATTAAATCTCTTTCCCCTAGTGACGGGGACGAGGGGCTCCAGACCGTCCCTAGGTCCTGGCATGATCCCGGCCAGGATGTAATATCAGTCGTCCGTCTCCAACGCCGACCAGTCAAGGAGGCCTACCTCGGCAAACTCTGTTAGCCGAGCTATCAACGCCTCGGTCCATTCAGCCCTCAATACCTCCTTGGGCGCCGTATGAAGATGCGAGAGAGCATCAAACTCCCAGCCTTGTCAGTTTTCCACTCTTATAACGTGATTGTCCCACCAGACACCTTGCTTGACATGGGAAGGATGATTTTTGGCTTCTTGGAGTCACTCCTTATCACTATGAGTTGGAATCCTTGATATACCCTACTGAGAAGAAATGGTGGAAGGATGATTGGGTAGGCTCGAACCCCAAACTACGACACAAGATAATGAAACCTACGAGGAACCTAACAGCGTTGGCTCCTAGCATGGCCGGGACGGCCTGCATGTCTCCTAAGAATTCATTTATGAAGGGGTCTAAGGGAAGTCGAAGTCCTTGCTGGAACTATGTGAAGTAAAAATGGACGTGGTTAAGGCTATAGTAGAATTGGTGTTCCTCGTCCTCGGTTTCAAAGGTGGGATGAGGGATATAACTTAGTTTGTACTCTTCCCTAGGCACTCCATACTTGGAGTACAACTCCTCCAACATCAGCTCACCGACCTTAACTATTATGGGCCTAGAAGTGTAAGCCCTACCTCGGCCAGATCTACCTCGGCCGGCTCCTCGGCCAAATCTCCCTCGACCCTCTACTTGTTCTCCCTCAACAAAGGCGTCTACAATGTTGGCCGACATCGAGGCTTCACTTCCTCTTCCCATCATATCTGCATAAAACCAAGGAAAACAAGTCAGCAAAATCTTCCAAGGCATTGGAGAGACGGGGAAGAGGAAGATTACCCCTCCTCGTCATTCATTATAAGGCCGAGGAGGGAGCCTTACCCAAGAAGGGATGATTTAGATGATCCGACGTCAGATAAAAGAGAATGACGTGGTCCATCATATCGGCCCATCCGTGGAACACTATGACATTTTGGGACCCTACATCAATTCGATCAATCCTAAACTTGCTCGGATAACAGAGATCTTCCCTCGGACATGCGTACCTCGTCAACATCTCCCCAATTTCTAACAATGGCACCAACAACCATGGCCCATTGTCCCTTCGATAAACCCTAAGATTTCCTCTGTGGTAGCCATGGATAACACGGGGGGGGGTATGTTCCCAAGAGCGGGCCATTTCTAAAAGGGGGGTGAAGGGGCAAGAAGGTTCAAGAACAGAAACTTAGAAAAGCTTCAAGCTTCATCAATGGCGGTTTCAAAGAAAAAATTCAACAAAACCCAGAAAGTTACGAATTAAAGGCAGAAATAGCAAAGAGAGAAGAAATTATACCTTTTTCTGTTGAAGATTGACGAAAACAAACGGGCAAATCAGACGATTTTGAGAATTCGGGCACTCGAACTCAAGAACGTGAACGAATTTTGAATCTTGATATTTCGCTCTCAATTGCTAAGGGTGATAAAGATTGGAATTGAAACAAGAATTTTTCTTTTATACCCACACAAATGGGTCAGATCCAAGTTGAAACGGGTCATAATGGGTCAAACACCGTCCTTGCCCCCAGCATTAAATTGGGTGGTGGGTTCCCAAGATGTGTGTCAGACATCGTGGACCATGCTCCATCATTGTACTATTTAATCGACGGATATTGAAGTGACACTTGCCACGTGACGCCTGTTCGTATTCTCGTAAGCCGAGGCAGAGCACACTTCCTCCTCGGTATAGCCGAGCTAGAAAGTCGGGGGCCACTGATCAGTATAAATCGAGATACGAACTTGGGCTAGTTCGGGCAAGGTCCAAGTGGATTGGGCCCTAAACATAATCCATCAAGTCTCATATACGAGAAAGGGAATGGGTTTCCTCGTACCAACCCACCTCGTCATTTCCCTAGGTCGACATAGATCCAGCAGGCGAAATGACCAAAGCCCAACGCAAGACCGAGGGAGACCTCCCTCCAAGGCCGAGCTGGAGCTCCCTTGACGACGAGGAGGCCTCCTCGGCTATCAAACCATGACGTGTTTCTTCATTTGTTTCTTACCTCCTCCCCGACTCATCGTAGGCCGACCTGGCCACATATGACGAGCAGAGGCCATCTCGGCTTTCGTGCAGAGTTGCAATTTATATCAGTCCTATTCAAATAAGGATATTGAGCAGTTATAATCCTCCTAGGATTGTAACCACTTCACATACCAAATTCAGGTCCAATAAGGACTCCTCAATTATAATCCTCTTGGAATTAATATCTTATCTCTTAGCAATCCAATTCAACATGGATTATACATTACTATACCTATAAATACAAGACATAATTCATATATTTTGGTACGTTATCTTTTAAATCTAAACTCTGTCAAATTGATTTCTCTCTCCCACAAAGCAAATACTTACTCTCACGCCGGAGGGTTTTCGCCGGAGAAGCCCCGGCTTAGTTTACGTGTTTGTTTCTCTGTTTCAGGCTAATCAATCGCTGGGATATAACCTACCACCGAATTCGTTTCTGGCAGCATCAAACACTAACATATTTAATTTAAAATTTTAATTTTGTCATATAAAATTGTGGAATTATTATCAGACAAATTTAAAATTGTAAAATTGATGTGGATTGACAATTTTTAGTTCAAAATTTGATATTTCTATCGTTTAGGAACAACTTATTTTTTCACAACATTTTTATTCTAGACAGTAACATTTAACCTACAATAAAATATCTATATATAATATTATAGCAGAAGAAATTCCAAGCTCCACAGCGCGCTGCGTGGCAAACTCTTAGGGGCCGTTTGGTTCGGTGGAAAAAAAGTGAAGGAATGGAATTGTCAATGAAATGGAATTCATGAAGGAATTGGAATGGAAAAAAACTGGTCAAACCCTCCGTTTGGTTGGCACAGAATGAAATGAAATTGTCATTCAATTCCTTGGCAAATCATGTTTGGTTTGAAAATACAAATTATAGGAATGGAATGAAAGCATATAAAATGACCAATTTATCCTTTTTTTAAAAAAAATATTTTTTTGGAGGGGGGGGTGGGGTGGGGGAGTAGGGCAGGGCTGGATGGGGGGGGTAGGCAAAAAAAATTTGTGGGGGTGGGGGGTAGGGCTGGGCAGGGCTGGATGGGGGGGTAGGCAGAAAAAAAAAAATTCATGGGGGTGGGGGGTGGGGTGGGGGGCAGGGCAGGGGGTGGGGGTGGGGGTGGGGGGTAGGGCAGGGCTGGATAGGGGGGTAGGCAGAAAAAAAATTTCGTGGGGGGTGGTGGGTGGGGGTGGGGTAAGGCAGGGGCTGATTGGGGGTGGGTAGGGGTAGGAGTGGTTTGGGTTTGGGGGTATTTTGGTCAAAAATTTTTTTTTTCCATTCCCTAAGGAATTCATCATTCCTTCGATATATGGAAGGAATGAAAATCCATTCCGTAGGGAATGGAAAATTTTTCATTCCTACGAACCAAACGGGGCGAAGGAATGAAGTCAAGGGAATTGACCATTCCATTCCGCCCCGAAATGGTCAATTCAGGCGAACCAAACGCCCCCTTATTCACCGATATTTTACATTTAGGTCCTTAAAATTCTTCTATTTTTGCCAATTTTTAACATTTTGGTCCTTAAGATTCTTTAATTTTAGCCAATTTTTTGCATTTTGGTCCATAATATTATACCATTTTATCCAATTCACATTTTTTGCATTTTGAAACCCTACTACCATGTCCAGCGGAGACGCCACCGCCACCACCACCACCACATTTGCCACAATTCAAACCCTCCTTCGCATCGTCCGTGATATTGCCCGGATCTCTGGAGCTGGATTTGATGGTGCATTCAAGAAAGATTGCACAGACCTCTCAAGAAGGATTACTCTTCTTTCCTATTCTTTCCTATTTACTTGAGGAAATTAGGGACTTCAAGGGTGAATTGATACCTTTTGATGGGTCTGCTTCTTCTTCATCATCTTCCTCTGGCTTGTGGGTTTGTTAAAATTCCATCTTAGTTTTATCAAATTGCTTTATCAAGATTGATGTCGTACTTTATTTGTATAGGTTTCAGGTTACTAGCATTTTTTTTCCTGTACCCTTTCAGCATTGTCAAAGACGGTTCTTTTCAGACTATGTTGCTTAAAGATGCATTTGGTTTAACCATGGCTTGATAGTCATGCTTTTAATAGTCTGTTGATTAGTTAAAGTAAGTTTCAGTTTTTGGGTGAAATATAAAATTTGTCTCTATACCATACATTTACTTGCACTTTTGCCAGGTACTTTGTTTACATCAATGTTGCCATTGCACTAAGATTCTCGGCTTCATTTTCTTCCTTCGCCCTTACAGACATTAAAAACATAACATAAATGCTTTAAACTTAATGTAGGTGCTAAAAAATTTACAAAGTCATCGAGAATAAATCTTTATAAAGCTATTAAAGTAAGAAAATAAGTAACTTTTAAAATACCAAATTCATACTTACAAAAAATATGAATATATAACCATTGATAAGTTTCTTGCAGCATTTCGTCACGTCCTTATATTTATTTTTGTTTTCATTAAGATTATGTTACTTTAAAATTTTTGTTGTTAGTTATTACTATCTTTATTTCTATCTTGTCATTTTTATAATTAAAATTCACGTGGAATTCCATGATTGGTGGCTTCAATCTTCCAAGTATTCTTATTGGTGTATTGAATTAATTCAGTATACAATATTAATTAGTAAAAAGAAAATATCAAATAGTAATCTGAAATTTGAAAATTACGCTTATATTTGGTATAATAGTGAAATTAAAGGATCAAATTTCGAAATTTAATACAGAGTCAATTTAACGATGGCAATTTGAGATTTGAAATTTTAATAGAAGATTAAATGTTGTATAATAGCGGAATTAAAGGATCAAATTTCGAAATTTATTACAGAGTCAATTTCACGCTGGCAATTTGAAATTTGAATTCCGGTCTATCACCCTAATCATGGTATATTAACGCTGGCAATTTGAAATTTGAAATTCCGATCTATCTATATAATTCATAAAATTTGAAATTTCGGTTCTATCCTTATTTACTAGACTAAAATACAGCTAAGTATTCTGCCATGCCATTGTTAGATCATCCAAAAATTTAAAATTTTGCATAAAGTTAGTATAAATAATTTCAGTTTATTATTATCTTATGAAAATCAATTGATTACAATCTCCTTATTTACTAGCCAAATTCTATCCTTAAATTCTATCCTTAAATTTCGGCAATTATTATTATATCCTTCAATATAACGAGAGAGAGAGAGAGAGGCGGCATAGGAGAGGAGATTTCGGCAGAGGCAGAGAGAGAAAGGAACCAGCCGAGCCTAGGAAGGAAGAAGAAGAACTCTTCTTCATTGCTTGGTAGATTCAACACCAACGTAAGAATTCAATCATCTTTTAATATATTCTTTAACCTAGAAAACCCTAGAAACTGCATACATGTACATTAAATCCTTCTGAAAGCTTGCATGGTTGTTCTTATAAAAACTTCTATGGAATAAATTTGAATATCATATATGGTTCTTAAATGTCGCTTGAATGAGATTTCTGTTTTTTTCAATGCTCAGAGTCACAGAGATAAAAACACATCTAATTGTTTGTTATTTGGGTTTGATATAGATATTGTAACTGATATCATATTGTTGTCATTTATTTTTAATGTTTATATTGTTCATGTTAGGGTTTGAGTTTTTTTTTTTTTTTGATGATTTTTGGGCTGGTCGTTGGTTATCTAAGTTTGGTTTTGTTGTTGAAATTATTTGTTGATTTAGACATCATTTGTCATGATAACTTAGTAATGGATGATAAACAATGATAGTTCTCTAACCTGCTGTGTTCCAAACTATTTACATAAGGGTATTTTAGTAATAAAAAGCATTCAAATTAATTACAAAAATATTACTTCCTCATTTCAAAATGATTTTCTCACTTTTTTTTCTGTTATTATAAATGAATTTTGAGCAATAATTTTAAACTAATTTAATTATATAAATAAAATCTAAAATTATTGTTCAAATTTTATTTGTAATAATAGTAAAAAATTGGAAAGATTATTTTAGAATGAAGTGAGTAAATTATTTGAATAGCTAAACATGACTACCACTATCAAGGTGCACTTGGTAACTCAACTTCAAATTTTGAATTTATAATTAAAAGAAGAAATTAAAATCCAATTTATGTTATGTAATTCTAAATTTCAGGCCCATGATTGAACATACCAAACACCACATAATATTGGCCTCTCACTTCGAAGCTTTAATTTGATTTTTTTAATATAAAAATAGATATCACCTTTTTAAAAAATAGCTTCATTATAATTGCATAAGAATAGCTAGGTTTTAATAAAATTATGGTCAAAGTTTGATTACCAAGTAGGACTAACTTTTCGGGACAGGGGAAGGGAGTACACAACAAAACCACTGGAACTGGATACAGGCTAGGCCAGCAGCCAAGATTTGCCAGACTTCTTCAGTCCCTCTGATAAAGCTTTCTCATTGTAATGGAAATCCTCCTTTTTTGATCAATATCTTGGCCCTCCCACTTCTGAAACCCAGGTTTTCGATTAATTTCATGCTTCCATTCATACCGAGCTTCTCCCCACATAAGGAGTAACGATCCTGGTGTCAAGTATCCCGGAACTTTTACCAGCTCTGAATCTCCGTTCCTGTTCCCGTTCCCACAAGCTTCAGATTCAACACGGCTGTAATGCATAATGCAAGGTGATTCAAGAGAAACCAAGCCAATTCCATCTTCAAACTTCATTAGGTCAACATGTGCACGAATTCCCTGCATTTAGTACAAGTTTCATTTATCAAGTACGGAGCAGCAGCCCAGATTGTTTAGAAAGCAATAGGAGAGATAGAAAGAACAACCGAACCAAAAAAAAACTTTTAAGTCCCTGTAATTTAAATGAGCTTCAACGATTGAATTAAGGTACACAACAGGGAGGAAAAGGCAATCATAATGGTGGAGATTACCAGATGGGATAGAATATCACCAAAAGTAGATTGAGATTAAAAAAAAAACTTGACTAAAAAAACTTTGGCTCTACTCAAGCCTGCCAGACTTGGTTATAGAACTGCTTTTAACAGAAAGAAAGAAATAGACATCTAAAATGATCCTGATCATTAGTTATTTACTCCCTCCTGGAATAAATGTGCCGGAATAAATGTCGAACTTTTCATTTTTTTTCATTTTGGTTTGTCACGAAATAAATGTTGAATTCTAAAATGAATTTTTCTTTTTATTACTAAAAGAAGATCTATTAGAAAAGGAGATAAAATACAAATAGATGGATAGGTAGTCCATCAAAAAAAAAAGAAATACAAGGAACCTAAACTAAACAATAGCCGTAGAACGTGTTTCTTCAAATCTGAAAGTGAATTTCCGTCAGAAGGTGCCATGTCTGGTGAATTTCCGTCAGAAGGTCCATAAAAATACTATAGACATAAGAGCAGTGATTTAGGCCAAAAGGAGAAAAATTGGAACCAGATTCAGTCCAATCAAATATTGTTCTACTACAAAAACAAACAATGTACTACACTATTGGTACTACTCTGTCATAATACTCTTATCAGGTGCATTATACATCTCCTAAACTTCTTATCATGCTGATGAGTTGATACAATTGCAATAGTTAAATGTAAAAATGAACTACTATATTTTAATCATTTAACTCAGCATGTTATTGCATGACTTTCACCATGTTTCTCTTATATTTTTCCCATTTTCATTACAATTGCAAGACACCGTTGCAAAGGTCATATGGATCAATTCCTTTCTACTACATGACTTTTACCTGTTTCTCTTATATTTTGCCCATTTTCATTATATACAAACAAATTTATTCACAAAAACTACTTCCTATGTCCCAATATTAATCACCTTAACGGCACTTAAATACTTCAACATACAAGAGCAAATGGATTTTTCTATTACTAATATTTCCTGATGCACAGTAAATGAAAGCAGTGAATGTTAATCAAAATAATGTGTGCAAGTCTGACAGGTTAAAGAGTAACTACAACATTTAACAGAAACTGGAAGTTAATCACAAATCGATTTACCCACACAAACATAGAATTACTTTATCCATTCCAAAATGAATGACACTAATAAATTCATCAAAACCCATGTATACAAGTATGATTTAGTTAATCAAATTCATTTTTACCCACTGCAAGGTATACCACACAGTATGTGTTTCTTAGTTAATCTATTTCAGATAACCATAATTGTTTGGAATTCAATTCATCTTTGTATATTACAACTTATTTTGTGTTTTTGCTAAAGAATTTTAAGTTTTATACTCTATCCGTCCCTAAACTGAGTACTAAACTTATGTGGTGCAATTCAAATCTCTCTGGCACACTTTGCAGAGATTATTCTGTGTTCTTCTTATGTTTTCTTTATATATGCTTATGACTCCCTCACATAATATTCAACACAGATTTTCTCAGTCCGTCTTTCCTCTTTTTTTTTTTTACATGCATATTAATTTGATTACTATTTTTTGCATGCAATAGGAGGCAATGGCAACAAACAGTCAGGTGATTACAATCAAATCCATCGGAAAGAACACTAAGCTTCACAGTATAGTTATGCGGGTTTTGAAAGTGTGGACAGTAAGAAATAAGCTTGGAAAACAATCGCTTGAAATGATATTGATTGATGACGAGGTTAGTGCTTAAGATATTATTTCTTCTTGGACCAAGAATGCTTGTGAATAATTCTAATATCATATCATTATTTTACTTAGGGATCTAAAATTCAAGCTACCGTTCCAACAAGTTTGTTGGCAACAATGAAGGAAAAGTTTAGTGAAGGAAAAATCAGGAAGATTTCTAATTTCGCTGTGGAGCAAAACAATCCTATTAATCAAAAGGCGGAAATTAATTCTGCATGGAAGATAATCTTAAGTTTAGCGACCAAAGTTTCTGAAGTTGAGATTCCTACTCGGATCTCAGACAATGGTTTTATATTCACTCGCTTTAATGATTTACAGGACTACCCTGAGGAGTTTGTTTTGGGTAAGAATATATCTTATTTTTATTCAAAATCTTAATACTATCATAAGATTCACACTTATGCTATTTTCCTTGAAATGTTACTAGATGTTATTGGCGAGGTTATTCTGCCTCTAGGAGATTTCGAGTTTGTATCTGCAGTCAATGCTAGGAAAATGGATGTGACATTGGTTGATAATGAGTACGTTAATCAAAATATCATCATTTGATTAACATTTTTATTATAAGCAGATTATTTTAGTATTATACCAACATATAATTTTTTAATTTCTTAATATAATGACAGGGGCAGGCAATTGTGTTGCATATTGTGGGAGTCATATGCAGATGAGCTCAATTGTTGACAGTAGAGGTGACAATGCTGATGATCCGATAATACTCATTCTACAATTCGTACTGATATCAAAATATCGAGGTGAACTTTTTTGAGTTCTTATATGTATATCTAGATTGTTATATAGTTTTGAATGAGTGTTATTGCCATAAATGTATATATAGATTGTATTATATTTTATGATTAATCTTATTGTCATTCATATAATATTTATAATTTTTATACATGAAATATTCATGTTTCTACTATGAAGCATATGCATCTAAGCTTCACATCAATCCAACTGTTCGTGAACAAATGGATTTTATGAGCAAGTATTGTACCTTTTACATAAATTACATTTTATGATTTTCGACACATTATTTTATTTTGGGTTACACTTACATATGTACATATTATATCTAAATTTAAAGGCGCGGTGACAGAAGCTCATCCAATAGCCGGACGTTGACTACTATCACCAATGACACCAATGTTATTACAAGTGAATGGTTTAAAATTGAAGAATATAGAACAATTACTGAGTTGCTCAACTCTAATGAGGTATTTCATTGATTGTTCAAAAAACCTATAAGTTTATACATTAGTAAATATTTATAAATATGATGAGTAAGTTTATGTTTTACTCATCAGAGATATTTTTTCACAGGTTGGTGACTACACCAAGTTGTGTACCATATTTGATGTTGACTCGATTGGTAGGTGGTACTATGATTCTTGCAGCAATGCTAAATGTAATAAGGGCTTTGATAAGGGCGTAAATAACTGCAAAAAATGTGGTACACCCTATGCTAACAATGGCCCAACTCCCAGGTATTTGTTGATCTATTTTTTTTACATTTATTATTATTTATATTTTAAATATTAAGATTTTGACTCATAATAGTATTTTTATCTTCTTAATTCAAAATTAAGATTAACGTCACAGATGTGAATGAAGTTGCTACACATTTTGTGTTGTTTGATAGCACTGCTTCTCATTTGCTTAAGAAATCTGCTTTTGAAGTCCTTACAGAAGTTTTAGAGGTGCGTAATTAGTTGATCTTATGACAATAATCATTATACTATGTTTCCTAATTATGATATTATTAATGTATGATGACCAGCCGGATCAATTGTCCCCCTCTTTTGGGGATTTGATTGGAAGGCAATGATACTGTATTTAATTTTACCAAATTCAAATGGTAAGAGTATATATTTTAATAGTGTGAAAAATTGTCAGATTCATATAATTATAAAGTTTTTTTCATAGTAAAAAAATGATATTGTATTTAATTTTATCAAATTCAAACGCTTATATGATTATATATTGATAGCATTACTCATCATCATTATTCCTTTGAATTTTATCTTAGGTACCACGCCAATGGGTACTAATCCAACAAGCTTAGAATTTCAAAATCGTGTTAGGCCAGTTCTTCAAAGTTTAGGGGGTTTACAATCTCTTAAAAGAAGATTGGATGTTGATTACTCTAATTCTGGCAATCGACAACGAGGAACTGAAAACATTTCTCCATTCAATGATACGAATTTCAGTAATGTATTATCCCCAAACAACTTGGAATATCTGAGGAGGCGTGGTATGCCAACTGGACAAACTCCAGTAGTTTTGAAATCCATCAACAAAGATTTTGTGATGATTGAATCACAGAATAATTTGCCAACAAATGAAAAAGACACAACGCGAACATCACCAGGTAATACTTGCTTTTAATTTTTGGGTTTATGGTTTTGTGATTTCGAATGTCTTCATAACTATACTTCTTCTTTCTTCTTTATTTTTGTCAGTATTATATTACCTTTTTAAAATGCAATTTCTCTTAGGGGGTTTACAATCTCTCCAAAGAAGATTGGATGTTAATTACTATACTTCTGCAATCGACAACAAGGAAATGAAAATATTTCTCCAAACAGTGATGCAAATTTGAGTAATGAATTAGCTGCAAATAAATTGGAATATTTGAGGAGGCGTGGTATGCCAACTGGCCAAACTACTGGAGTTTTGAAATCCACCAACAAAGATTCTGTGATGATTGAATCACATAATGATTTGCCAACAAACAAAAAAGACACAACGCAAAAATCACCAGGTAATACTTTTTTTTTTATTATTCCAAGAACCCCAATAAATCCCAATGGCCCAAGCCCAGCCGAAGTCGAAGCCAGCCAAGGCCAAGTCCAGCCGGCCAAAACCAAGGCCACGGCCACGGCGAAGGGGCTCCTTGTATGCTCGGTCGAGTGGCCCTTGTGCCTCGGCTGAGCCAGTCCATGCCGTAGCCACTGATCTTCCCTAGCCATTGCTCAGCCGCACCACACATAAGCCTCAGCTGAGTGACCTTTTGCCAAAACTTTTTTCTAAATTTCCAGTCGCTGATCGACCGAGTCAGGGCTATTGCTCGGCCGAGCATTCCCAAAACTTTTGACCGGCCATCAGAGACTAAAAGCTCGGCCATGGCCCTAGGCAGCTCGGCCATGGCCCCCAGAAACTCGGCCAAACTACTCAAAACAGGCCAAACACCAGAAAAAAAAAGGCCAAATCAAGAATTTCCATGGCCAAAGTGATTACATCCGAGCCAAAACTAAAATATTACCTCCGTAATGCATATCAACCACTTTCATCAAACTTTAGAGTATCGAAAACACCCCTGGGTAATACTTGCTTTAAATTTTTGGGTTTATGGTTTTGTGATTTCGAATGTCGTCATAACTATACTTCTTTTTTCTTTAATTTTGTTAGTATTATATTACCTTCTTAAAATGCAATTACTCCAACCCTTTGTGTTATCCCCAGGTCCAAGACATTTGATGAGACGAACATTTCCTACGAGTAACAACATGAACAGTAAGAATACTATTCTTTTTAAATTGTACGGTTAATTTTGAGATTCACGGACATACACTCTCTTCGTACACCTCAAACTTAACCGAATGAATTTTTGGGCATGCTGAGCCTTGAAATGTATGAGATAGGTGTTGTAAGTATGAAAACTAAAATATGAAATAAATGAGTTGTAAAAGGGACAGAGGGATTACATGCTTTTTACCAGGAAGTCGATAGCCTCTTTTTAGTTTTAATCTAAGTCACACACCAGTAAACTATTTATTGACAAGTGTGTTTAATGATGTTATAATTAATTCCATGAAATTTCTCTTAGGTGGTTTACAATCTATGCAAATAAGATTGGATGTTGATTACTCTAATTCTGTCAATCGACAACAAGGAAATGAAAACATTTCTCCAAACAGTGATGCGAATATGAGTAATGTATTAGTCGCAAATAAATTGGAATATTTGAGGAGGCATGGTATGCCAACTGGCCAAACTACTAGAGTTTTGAAATGGATCAACAAAGATTCTGTGATGATTGAATCACAGAATGATTTGCCAACAAGTCAATTAATGACGAAGAGAACATCACCGGGTAATACTTGCTTTTAATGTATGGGTTTATGGTTTTTTGATTTCGAATGTCGTCACAACTATAATTATTCTTATTACGTAAATCGTTTTGTGATTTCAAACCTCATTTGGATGGTACTTTTTCAATTTTCTTTTTTTGTCAGTATTAATTTACGTAAATGCAATCATTTCAGTCCTTAATTTTATTCACAGGTCCAAGTCAATTAATGACGCTAACATTTCCTATCACTAACACTATGAATGGTAAGAATATTAATGAATTTTGATTGTTTGGATAACTGTTAGATTCATACACACACTCATAAAGGAAAAGAAAGGTAGAAGATATGTGGTGTGAGTATGAAATGTTAAATAGGATATAAATGAGTTGGAGAATAGATGGAGGCAGTATATGCTTTTCAAAGTTACAATTATTAATGGTAAAAATTTTAAATTGTTAGTTTTGAACGATAACTGTGTTCCCTGAAATAGTAATTATTTTATTATATTTCTTTCAGGTGTATCTCCAACCACCGGTAGTCATATAATTCGACCAATATTTCCTACATATAATCTTACAAAAGGTAAAATTTAATTATTATTTTTTAATATTTTATACTACAAAAATATATAGTATTACTAATAATCATTACACATTTACTTTATCGTAGCTACCATGCCAACCGGCACTAATCAAATGCGCTTGGAAGTTAGAAGACCCATTAGACCAAACAGGCAAAGTAGTGGGGTTTTGTAATCACTAAAAAGGAACTTTAATTTTGAGAGTAATCACCCACTTCATCACATGGATACTGGTAAATGAAATCAATTAAAATAACCTATTTGTCCTATTTGAATATTTTTTAAATGTTACTTTATTTATTATTTTATATTTCTTATCATCATATCATGCTATAACCTGTTTCAATATTTTTTTCTAGATTCAGTGAGGATTCAATCTCAAAATGACTTGCCAACAAATGAAGAAGATAATGCTAGAACATCACGTTGTAATAGGGAAAAAAGATGAAGGAAATTGCAAAACCAAGAAAGGTATGTTTTAGATTTTAATTATGAAATATAATTGTACTTTAAGAATATTTAATTTAATTGTATTTTGTTTGCTACATTTTAGAACAAAATCAGTTACATTTTACATTTATTGCACATAAACAGGATACTGGGATATTGGAGATCCAGATTACGAATGTGAACATTGTCATGCTTTATTTTGGTTCGAAGAGAGGACTCCAAAGAACAAGCCAATGAAAAATCCTAATTCTCATTGTGTTGCATGCACAGTCAAGTTCAAATTCCTCCCTTGAAAGATCCACCTAATTTGCTGCGTGATCTCCTAGAGAAAAGGCACGAAAAAAGCCAAAATTTTATGGATAACATACGTGCCTATAACATGATGTATGTATTTACGTCAATGGGAGGGACGATTGATAAGAGCGTAAATCAAGGAAGAGGCCCTTATGATTTTAAGTTGGGAGGTCAGAATGTCCATCGAATCGGATCATTGTTGCCGAATGAAGGAGCTCCTCCACAATTCTCACAAATATATATTTATGACACCGATAACGAAATCACAAACAGAATAAATGATGTTAGGCATGTTTCTTTCATAACGTAGTCTATCATTTTTTTTCTTTACGTATATATCATTTGTCAGAATATATACTAATTTTATATTACTTGATTTATAATGAACAGTAAACAAAAGTCTTCAGACTTGGACAAATCCAGTGTAGCGGATTTGAGAAAAATGGTTGATGAAAACAATCCATATGCAAAGATGTACAGAATGGTTGCGGAACGTATTTCGTGGAGAGATTCAAATGAGGTAAGTCTTCGACTGATAGGAAAGCGTTCTAAGGACGGAAGAATGTATAATTTGCCGACAACTTCTGAAGTCGCGGCTCTTATTGAGGGTGATACTGAAGATTCATCGGATGTAAGAGACATAGTGGTTGAGGAAAGGTTTGGTCAATTAAAACAAATACACAAATTTAATCCATGTTACCTTTTTCTTCAGTATCCATTGTTATTTGCTTATGGGGAAGATGAATATTATATAGAAATTCCCAGAAATAAACCTCCTACGGCAAAGCGTGACAATCTTTCATTGAAGGAGTTTTTATCATTCAGACTCCAAGAAAGGCTTACAGAAGGACCGCAACTCATGGAAAGTGGAAGATTATTTCAGCAATTTGTGGTTGATGCATATATTATGATGGATACACAGAGGCTTCAATGGATTCATTTCAATCAACCCGCTCTTAGGATTGAAGCTTATAGCAAACTTACGGATGCAGTTTCAAGAGGAGATACCGGTCCGTCATCTGCAGGCAGACGAGTTGTATTGCCATCAACATATACAGGAGGTCAGCAGTGGATGACTCAGAATTTTCATGATGCATTAGCTATTTGCAAGTAGACAGGATATCTGTCACTCTTTATTACATTTACATGTAATCCTAAGTGGCCAGAGATCACACGATTTCTTCAAAAAAAGAGGAGAAGACCTGAAGATAGGCCTGATATTCTATGTAGGGTTTTTTAAATTAAACTTGATGAATTGATAAGGGATTTGAAGGAGAAGAAAATTTTTGGCGAGCCTACTGCACGTAAGACATGATTTCATAATACTATATATTCGTTTTATTTGAATATTGTTGCTTATTATACTTGATTTGTTTCCTCCGTTCCACTATTTGTGCTAATTTGGTTAACTTGATCACACTTAGATATATAATATAATTAAAAAATAATTATCTTTATGAAAAGTGAAAAATTGTTACTATAAAAGTAGTAATAATAGTGGGACGGATGAAATATATATCAATTAATATTTTATTTTATTTATGAGGTACCGTAATATTAATTATGTTCATTCTCATTCAATGCAGTTGTTTACACCATAGAATTTCAAACGCGAGGTCTTCCCCATGCTCATATTCTTCTTTTTCTAAAACTTACTGATCAAGCACAAATTACCGAGGATGTCGACAAGTGGATATGTGAAGAGATTCCCGACCAAGAAAAGAACCCAGAATTGTATGAGGCTGTGAAAGAATATATGGTTCATGGTCCATGCGGTGCTGCTAACCCGAAATCCCCGTTCATGGATAAAAACAAATGCTCAAAGAAATTCCCTAAAAGTTTTAATGAAGGGACATCGATTGACGAAAATGAATATCATGTCTATAGGAGGAGAGACACTGGTGCCAATGTTGAAAAAGGTGGAGTTTTGCTTGATAATAAGTACATTGTACCTTATAATACAGAATTATTGTTGAAGTATCATGCTCACGTGGAATACTGTAATCAAAGCAAGTCAATAAAATATTTATTCAAGTATATCAACAAGGGAAGTGACAGAGTAGGATTGAGGTTCTGTGTGGATGATGAAGTGAAAAGGTATGTTGATTGCCGATATGTTTTTGCATGTGAAGCTATATGGAGGATATTTGGATTTGATATCCATTACAGGACACCTTCTGTAGAGCAATTGTCTTTCCATTTAGAATGAGGCCAAAGTATTCCTTTCAAAGATGGGGATTATCTTCCAGATGTTGTGAGTAAGCCGACTGTTAGTCAATCACAATTTTTACAATGGATGAAGTACAATATGGAGAATCCAGAGGCTCGACAGTACAAGTATTATGAATTTCCCCAACATTTTGTTTGGGATAAATCGAAGCGAGAATGGCATTCTAGAAAGAAAGGCATGTCAATTGGATGAATTTTTCATGTCCCCATGAATTCAGGTGATATCTACTCTTTATTGTTGAATAAGATCTACTATTGTTATACTATTGTTTTTTCCCAATTATGTTTTCTTTCTATTTTGCAATCTAGATCATCTATCTGTTGTCTTAGAATTATTAATCAGTACTATTATCGTTATTCATGATGCTTGAACTTGATGGTTGCAATCTAGATCATCTAGCTGTTATCTCATTATGTTGCATGCTACTCATAGGCATGATCGAAATCACAAAATTAAAATAAAGAAACATAAAAACCTCGGATTGTAATAAAAAGCTGGAACAATGTTGTTGTCTTTGATATTTATTTCCTGGGAATAGTAATGTGCCTTTGAATCAATAATACCTCCTCGGATAATAAACCATAATGGTACATATTAAGTAAACCCATTCTTGTACGATGTTAGTGGTTAATTACGACTCTTCAGTAACTAATAGAGAACATTAAACCCTCACCTTACATATTGTGTCGAAACCAACATTAGTTTCAACATACTGGTTCTTGAGATCTCCATTCAAAGTGACAGGTACTCCAACCACCTGTATAACTCCAAAAAATCACTTAGCATAAATTTCCTTCCGCAAGAAACTGAAACAGTTCAGGGAAACACTCTATAATTTGAAAGAATAGCATGAACAGAATACCTTTGTAAAGCATTTTGCTTCTGCAAACGTTTCTGCAAGTTGAGCAGCATCTGTGTTTGACGTTACACATTCAAGCAAACAAATCATGATGTTAAAAACCACTAAATTTCAATTGCCTTAAACAGAGAATAACTTAGTTTCTTCTGAAGTTATCATTGACGAATCTATGCTGCGATTCATATTAGCCGACCTAAATTATTCTGGGATTAAGGCTTTGTTGTTGTTGATGATGATGATATGTTTCCCATCACCTTTGGTTGTTTCATCATCAAAAGTAAATATAGTATTTGATGCACCTCTGAATTTGAAACTCACCATGTACTCTGAGAAATCCAAATAATCTTTGAAAAAAAATTCATCAATTAAAATAACTGTGACATGGAAGGGCGGCCGCTGATGGTTGGCCGAGGGGCTTGGGCGGGCACTGAAGGAGGAAGGGCGGCCGCACTTGCCTTGGATGCAAACTGTCTTGCCATAGTCCCAACCTTGTCTTGCCTTGGCCAGCCATGCCTTGCTTTTGGCCGGCCACTTGCACAACAACAGCCTATGCCTTGGCCACTTTTTGGATACGTTTCGTAACAATAGCACAGTCGCACTTTGGTCACTGTACTTTCAAGCTTTGCACCTTGATCCTTAACTTTCCAAATTTTCACTTTGGCCCATGAACTTAATCATTTCAGTTTAGCCCCATATTTTCCATAATTACAATTCGGTCCCTAAACTTCCAAAACAAGCTCGAATCCTCTATTTTCAGCATTACTGCACTTTAACCCCTGAACTATCAAAACACTAACAAAATACATTTGTGAGGAGTTTATGGTATTCCACCCTTTTTTTCGTTTCCTGTTTGCATTTGGTAATATTGTTCAATTCTGAAACGAGTAATTTAGTCTGGGAATTTAGAGTTTAATGTCATGAATCTTTTGGTGCTTTAATTTTTCCTCAAGGGAATGAGGTTGAAACAGAGTTTCTTTTTGGTTGCTCAATTTTTCCTCATATAACCATACAATACATGTGTCCATATTTTATGAAATTCAACAATTTTAGTAAATCTAAAATATAGGTATATTTTTACAACAATTTTGATGTTGTTTACATTTTGTTTAGCAAGTACTCATCATATATTTTACCTTTTTCTCCTTTTAATTTTTCAACTCAAGACTAATACCTATATTACCTATATACTATCTGAGGCTGATGTTAAATCATGTTGCTGGTGCTAAATGTTAAGATGATTTGAAAACTGTAAACAACATCGTACACGGCAATTACAAAGCAGCATGTTATGCTCTAGGATTGTAAGATGATGACAAAGAATATGTTGATGGAATCAAAGAAGCAAGTGAATGGGGGTTCGCAGATTACTTAAGAAGACTATTCGCGATGCTACTACTGTCTAATAGTATGTCGAGGCCACAAGACGTATGGAATAAAACTTGGCAGCTTTTGTCAGATGATATCATCTATAAGCATCAAAAGAATTTCAAAAATCCTGGTAAATCTCTTAATGTCTTGAATTTGATAATTTTATGAAATATCTTAATGTTTATCTAATGTATCATGTTCCATATGTTATTATTTTTTAAACTATATTTTAATTATCATTTTTAATTAAATCTACTCCTTATAAACATGTTTAACACTTAGTGAAGAGCAAATTAGAAATTTTGCATTGGAACAAATTGATAAGTTACTTGCAGCGAATTGCAGCAGTCTCCAAAATTATAAGGATATGCCTAAACCTATCAATTCAGTCATTTGTGATGCTGAGAATATGCTAATATTAGATGAAATGTCATACGACGTAGATGAGATGAAAGTTGAGCACTCTAGATTATATACCTGTTTGACTGAAGAGCAAAAAATGGTTTATGATAAGATTATGAATGCAGTTGATAATGGCAATGGTGGAGTGTTTTTTTTGTATGAGTATGGAGGGACGGGAAAGACTTTCATATGGAAGACATTGTGTTCGGCCTTAAGAAGCAGGAAGGATATAGTTCTTCCAGTGGCTTCTAGCGGTATAGCTTCTTTGCTTCTTCCGAGGGGCAGAACTGCTCACTCCAGATTCGGTATACCCATCCAGGTCGATGAAAGCTCAACTTGCAGCAAGATCAAGCCGGATTCTGAAGTGTGTGGTCTTCTAAAGAAAACAAAACTCATAATTTGGGTGAGGCTCCAATGACCCACAAGCACTGCTTTGAGGCTCTTGATAGAAGCTTGAGTGACATTATGCGTACATCAGATGGTCGATGCTCTGATAAGCCATTCGGTGGATTAGTTGTTGTATTAGGAGGTGATTTTAGGCAAATATTGCCGGTTGTTTCCAAAGGAAACCGAAATGATATTGTGCATGCTACCATTAGTTCATCTAAACTTTGGAACTCGTGCGAGGTCCTTAAATTGACAAAAACATGAGATTGCAGGTAAACTCATTTGATATAAAAAATTCAATATTTTATGTTTCCCTTATTCGTTTATTTAAATGTTTTATATCAATCATATTGTCTATTTTGTAGGCCGGTTCATCTTCTTCTGATGCTTTAGAGATTAGAGATTTTGCTGAATGGATATTACGGGTCAGGGATGGGGATGGGGATGTCGGAGAGGAAAATGACGGAGAAGCTGATATTAACATACTGGATGACATTCTTATAAGAGATGCAGTTGATCCTATTCCAGCTATCGTTCAATATACGTATCCCGACATATTACACAATATGTTTCTTGATGGATTCTTTCAGAATAGAGCTGTTTTGGCACCAACGAATGAAATAGTAAATTCTATAAATGAATATGTGATGTCATTGTTGCCCGGTGAAGATGTTGAGTATATGAGTTCAGATAGCATCAGTAAGGAGGATGGAGATATTACAAGACACGAGGATGTATTTTCTGTTGAGTTTCTTAATACGATTAAATGCTCGGGATTTCCAAATCACGTTATCAAGCTTAAAGTTGGGTGTATTGTCATGTTGCTCAGGAATATTGATCAAGATTCTGAGCTATGCAATGGAACAAGAATGATTGTCACCAATCTCGGAAAGCACGTAGTTGAAGCAAAAATTTCATCGGGTAAAAATGTTGGCATGAAGGTTTTTATTCCTAGAATGATCTTGAGCCCATCAGATTTGACAAAATTTCCCGTGAAGTTTCAACGGAGACAATTCCCTTTGGTCGTTTGCTTTGCTATGACTATAAATAAGAGTCAGGGACAATCACTTTCACATGTGGGGCTATACCTTCCTCGACCTGTATTCAGCCACGGTCAGTTGTATGTGGTAATCTCTAGAGTTACCAGTAAAAAAGGGCTCAAAGTTCTAATTTGTGATAAAGATGGTCAGACGCATGATACCACAACTAATGTGGTGTATAAAGAAATTTTCGACAAGTTGTGAGGTAATTTTAATCTATAAATATTAACAAGTTGTGAAAAAGTGCATGTCCCATATGCTTAATAGAATTGTTGTCTCTGATTTGCAGGTATAAAGGTTTTTATGAGTTTGCTCAATTAAGAGGGATTTATGTTGGTCTGCCATTTGGACTAGATATTGTAATTGATGAAATTGTTCCTACAGGTATATCTTCCAAATAGTTAAATGGACGTAGAATGTGAATACTATTTAAGTAGAAGTAAGTTGTTTAACTGAGGTTTGTAATATATGAAGATAGCTTAAACTCTGATTTAGTTGCATATTTTCCATGCAGGGTCTGGAATATCACCCTCTGTTGCATTTGTTTGCTCAGCTACCATTGCTGTAATGTCTGCCTTTCCAGTTACTTTGCCTAATAAAATCAAGCGCCAATGTCATTTTTATACATGTGGTATTTATTATATTGGTAGATAAAGTACCATTGTTAAAATGGTTGCCTTTGCAGTTAGATGCTTTATGATATTGGTAGATACAGTATATTAATGTTTGGTTTTATGAAATCGTTGTATTTTATTAATGGAAAATACTTTGGCAAACAGTTTGTTGCACTTGCATATTTATACAGGTTGAGATTAATGGAATAGTAATCCAATATTAAGTAGATTACTATTCCATTGCTTTGTTTGAGCTTGCAAGAGACGGAGTTCTTCTATGGTATTTATAATCAGGGTCTGCTTTATGGTACTCTACTTGGCTATGACACCAAGAGCTGGCTTACACTGGTTCTGATATCATTTCCATGGCCTGATGCAGTAAGCTTATTAATGTTGTTGTTCCTAATACGATAGATGAACGAGCCATCAACACCAAACGAGTTCTCAACCCTTGGGAAAGAAACGAGAATCATACACTTTGTCTCAACTCTTCGTGAGCAGAGAAATCCTCATATGTTGCTCATATCAACAACTATCTTCACGATGATCCATTTTTGAAGCAGTTTCTTCCGATAGATCCAGATTCCAATGCTTTGTAGGATTTAAACAGAAAGAATCCATGCTTCTATCTTGAACCTGTTAACCTCTAGACATTTGAAATAATAGTTTTGAAGATTTCACCTGGTTAGCAAATATATCCATGTATGCTTCGAAAACCATGGTTCATGGGTTTTAAGACCATGGTTAGGTTCAATATCATACTTGAAATATTTCATTTCATTGTTATTGCCTGAATTTATAAAACTCCGTCCCAAAATAAATGTTTTTTTTAATTTAAAAAAACAATCAGTAGTTTCACCCTTTATTCAAATGTTGGTGAGAACTATATTCATTAACATGAAGGATTTTTTATTTCTTGAATGAAAATTTGACAACTCTGATCACAAACAGAAGGTTTTTCTGGATTTGGTTTTCAAATAATTTTTGTAGGTTTTCACATTCTCTTGATATTGATGTTCACCTTCAGGGTTTTATGTTGCTTAACATAACACTCCCCCTCACTTTTAGAAAAAGTAATTTAGTGAATTTTGATGCTTCTCATGCTCTCTCTCCTTTAACATTTATTGGACTCATTGTAATGAACAAGCTATTGTTGCAGTTACTTATGCATGATGACTACCCTGGTGTAAGCCAAAACAATTAGGAAAAAGATGGTATAAGCAGCATTTGCATCCTAAACGACAACATGGCTATGAGGTATACTCTCTCCATCCCATATACTCTGTATTTAAATAAACGAAAACAATATAGCCTAATGAAATTACAGATTATAGCAATAAGTAATAATAAGCTTTAATATGCTCGTCGAATTTCGACGGGTTACTCACTAGTTTATTTATAAGTTCACAACCAAAGTTTAATACTTAAGATATATAATTTTTAATTTGAAATATCCCACTTTACTCACGATTTCATCTAATTTTCATTTCAATCTTTAAGGAAAAAAAATCAATATAGAAATAATATCAAATTATATATATATATATATATATATATATATATATATATATATAATTTTTTCTCAAATAATTCATTTTTAAAAAATTATTTTCCAAAATAACTCACTTTTCAAACTATTTCCCAAAATGACCATTTTTTTAAATCGCTACACGGTGTAGCGATTTTGACTATGACCGGTCAAAATCGATATACGGTGTAGGGATTTTGGTGTAATTAAGGTTTAATTAATACTGTAATTAAGTAAAGACAAAATCGCTACACCATGCAGCGATTTCCTCTTTATTCCAGTAGATATGGCTTTTCCAACGAATTCATTCATTCTCTCGTATCCCTCCTCCTCCAAACTGAATTTTCAGCCTCTACCCCTCAATCTTCTTCTCAATCCAAATTCAATTAAACCCAAAAAATGGATCCATCTCTCCTTCGTTATATGAATCGTCATCCCAATTCCTCCGGCCAATCCTCCACCCCTCAATCTTCTCAATCCCATCTCTCTCAATCCTCATCGCCTCTTATTCCTGGTCCCGTCGGTGTCGCACAGTCCGCCATGCGCCGAAAAATCCTCGACCATCAGAGCTTATCTTCGCAGGAATCCCCGATCGCAACACAAGAGTATATACGGAGAGCGATTGAAGATCCGGTGAAGGATGAAGATTTCTAAGACAGTCCTTGGCTCTCTGCAATGGAATTTCTCACTGAAGTCGGTACATATTATCCGTTGAGCTCTATCAAGAAGAAATGCCATAATATTGACACGGTGGATCAGGTATAATATCAAGATTAATTATAGTTAAATGTGTGTAAAGATAAATGATTTATACATTTATGTATGTTCTATTAGGTTGTTGATGTTATCAAGTCCTGCAGACCAAATGGTCTTGGTGATCTTATGGTGACTTTAAAGGTTAGGATATAAGCTTAGTATGCTTTGTAGCATGGAAAAATGTGTTTTTGAGTTACTAACAGGGATAAAATTATCAGGATCCTACGGATACCATAGATGCTTCCATTCATCCGAAAGTGCTAACTGAGAGTGAATTTGCAAATGATATATCTGTCGGTTCTGATATTTCAGAAGGTATGATATATTAAATAGTGAAAGTCGGTACACTTTGGAATAGTCATTAATACTTCCATCTAATTGTTTGTTTTGAAAATTTTAGGTTGTTTTTGCCCACACACGATCAACACGTTATCTTAACATCACACTCAACAATGTTTTCAATGTACAAATTTTCTTAATTTTGCTGAATTGTTGGAATCATATAGTAAATGATGTTAAGCTCATTTGGTTTGCAGGTATTTCCTAAGAATAGCGAAGTTAAGTGAATGCTAAGCTCATTTGGTTTACATGAATTTCCTAAATGTTTGAATTAATTAATGTAAGATTTCATATGTGACCGGGATGTGGTCACTAACTTGATAATATTTATTTTAATGTTATTTTAGTTTTTTAAAATTATTTGGTATAGTTTGTGTTTGGTTTTGTTGAAATTTTTCCTGTCATCATTTTTTTAACACATTTAAAAAAAAATTGTAAACAAAAACATAATTCATTAACACATGTCAAAAAAAAAATTGTAAACAAAAACATAATTCATGAAAAAGAGTTGAATATATTACTACCTCCGTCCCACTTCAAGAGTCCTATCTTTTTTATGTTAGCATGAAGGTATTTTGAGCAATAATTTGAAGTTAATTTAATTATCCAAATAAAAATTTAAAACTTGTTATTGATACACCATTATATGTACTACAAATAACAATTTTTAGATATTCATTAGGATAACTAAATTAGCCTATATTTATTGCTCAAAATACATTTATGGCTAACAAAATATCTTTTTTGATGTTAGCACGAGGTATTTTGAGCAATAATTTGAAGTTAATTTAATTATCCAAATAAAAATTTAAAACTTGTTATTGATACACTATTATATGTACTACAAATAACAGTTTATTGATATTCATTAGGATAACTAAATTAACCTATATTTATTACTCAAAAAACCTTCGTGACTAACATCAAGAAAATAAAAAATAAGACCCTTGAATGAAGTGGGACGGGGAGTACAAATTCTGACCTAAAATCGCTACACCATGTAGCGATTTTGACTATGACCGGTCAAAATCGCTACACGGTGTAGCGATTTTATCTTAATTTAATTACAATATTAATTAAACTCTAATTACACCAAAATCGCTACACCATGTAGCGATTTCAAAAAAGTGGTCATTTTGTGAAATAGTTTAAAAAATGAGTTATTTTGGAAAATAAAATTTGAAAAATGAATTATTTGAGAAAAAAATTATCTCTCTCTCTCTCTCTCTATATATATATATATATATATATATATATATATATATATATACATATATATATATACATATATATATATATATATACATATGTATATATATATATATCTATACATATATATATATATATATATATATATATATATATACATATATATATATATACATATATATATATATATATATATATATATATATATATATATTAAATAATGTGAGGAATAAAATAGAGAAGGATTGTCAGAGATGGAGTATATATATATATATATATATATATATATATATATATATACTATAATTAAGATTAAGTAATTAATCAAATACTGATCAAGTCTAAGTTTATTAATCTAATAAAACAAGCAGGTAACAAATTAATAATTTACACTTAATTACATAAGATAAAGAGAGTAATTGTTAAGATCTTACTTTGTATTGACCTTGGTTTCCGAATTGTACAAGATTGCTGATGATATTACAATACTGATAGAAGATGATAAACTGAAAGGAAAATGCTAGTACAATAGTTATTTTTTGCTGAGAAAATGAAGGATGTTGTACAATGAAGTAAAGTCCCTCTTTTATAATCTTCGGACTTTAAGATTTATTTAATTTTGTTTATTGTTTTACAGTTGGCTCTTAGATGTTTTGTGATGGTGGATGATTAGATGTTGTCGGGATAATGAATAGCACATGAACTACTTTCTCCTTTGCACCGAAAGTGATTTAGTAATGTGATGCTGTTCCACCTCTTCCTTGTTTTCTTATTATAATTGTACATGAGTAAAGAAGTTATCATTGTCATTATCGTTTTCTTCCTCCGGGTGGACTGATGCTGAGTTCCAATAAGATTTGTTCCATATCTGTATCTGATGTACACTTGGCAATTTTTGCGATTAATTGTTGTTTTTTTTTGCAAGGAATTCTTCATTTTTCGATACTTGATGAAGAGAAATATTATTGAAAAATTGGGGGTTTGTCTTGAAATATTATGTAACTGCTTTTATTCCACACTTTGCAGGGTCAGTTTTTCCCACCACTTTATCTTGTATTTTCGAAAAAGGGTCGGTAGTATTGTTGTATCTTATTGTTCGTCATTCACATGATATTCTGTCATAAAAATTCAAGGGACTTGAAAATTGTGACAAAAGAGAGATAAAGAAATGTGATCTAAAAATTTACAATTATTTTTTAATTGTTCAAATGCTTCTTCTACATCCGTTGGAACTATGGTTTTATCCATTTCATAAGCTTTCCACCACTTATGAAACCAATATGGCGTAGGGTAAGGAAGATGTTGACTAAAGTAGAAAAAGAAAGACATAGAGAAGGAATCATTTTGTTTATAAAATGTACGGGTTCAAGCAGTAATATAGTCCTAATAACTAAATTTGGATACAATGTTTATTTGGCTAGAAAGTTTTCTTGGTTTGTGTGGTTCCATACCATAATAAGAGATTGTTAATAATTTTAAAATAAGAATTCTGAAATAGCAATTTTTATACGATTTTCTCTATCAAACGTGTACTTAAATTTGACTGAATTTATTTGCGTTAAAATATTTTCATAATATAGTTGACAATTTCCAAAATTGTCTGGTAAATATTGGTGACCAATTGATAAAAGTAACTCTGCAAATAGGTAGGGATGCCAGTTTTTTTTTTCATTTTGAAAAATTCTGGTTAAAGGGTGCAAATATAATCTTCATTTGGTTTGTAAACATAGTTACACATAATATGTATTGGGTATTGGTTTTGTGTTGCTAATTTCGCAGAAGGGTTTTGGCTTTGTTGAGTAAACCCGAATTGTTCAATTGTTAGGGTTGTTTAAAAGTAGGTGTCTTATGTTTCGTAGATGACGATGGTTTAGATGGACTAGTTGAAGAGAGGATGGAAAATATATTTTCTATTTTTGGTGTTTTATCTGGGATATACATGGGTGGTCTGGAAGAAGGTCTGTATATTGTGAGGGAGTAGGGTTAAATTGTGTAATTGTTCTCATTGTCTTTGGCTTTATATTCATTTCTTCTTTTGAGTCCATTGATGATTTGTTTTTAGGAAAATCCTTTTTCGTAAGGGTTGTTCCCCTAATCATTGTCCCTGCAAAAATTCTCTAGTAAGAAAATCAGGAATAGAATTTTCATTACTTGAGATATGAAAGATTTCAAAGTCGAAGATAGATAAAAGTATTTGTCATCTTAAAAATATTGTTTAGCAACTAGATTTTTTACATCTTTTTGCAATACATCTTTTGCTGCTTTACAATCGACTTTGATTGCAAACTTTTGATTTAGTAAATCATCTTGGAATTTAGTAATACATATAACAATTGAGAGTATTTCCTTTTTAATTGATGAATAATTTTTTGAGTTGTGTTCCAAATCCCTGAATGTTATCTTATTATTTGGTCTTGATTTTTAATAGTTTGTTTAAGGATTCCAGCATATCCTACATCGGATGCGTCTGTTTCAACAATTTTCGGGCGTGTTGTCACAAAGGGCCAAACACGAAAGAGTTTTAACATGTTTCTTGATGAGTAGTATTATTTTTGTATGTTTATTTGTCCAAGTGAGATTTTTTCTTTAATCTATCAAAAAGTGGTTTACAAATTTTTCTTAGGTTAGGGAAAAATTCTACCACATAATTTAAAGATCCTAAAAATCTTTGTAACTAGTTTTTTATCTTTATTTATTTTTTTCATTTGGAAATTAGTCTGCAAAATCAATTGATCGTTGTATTGGTATGATTGTACTATTAGTAATTTCATGACCTAAAAATCTTATTTTAGTTTGATCCAATTTCATTTTTATTTTTGATAAAACTATTCCATTTCTTTTTATAATATTATATAAAATATTTAAATGTCTTTTATGTTGGTTTAGATATCGCAAAATATCAAAACATCATCTATATAAACTATTATGAAAGTGTATGGATTGAATATTTCATTTATAATATTTTGAAACTCACTTGGTGAATTTTTCAATCCAAACGACATTATATCCATTGGAGGACCGTATTAAATGGTTTGTAATTTATACCTAATCTATATGCACCCCTTTCAATTTCAGCATTCTTATATACATAAAAAGCGGGGCACGACTATGGTGACTTACTTTTCTTAATTAATTTTTTAATTGGGAGATCTTGAATTTTCTTTTTGCAATACTCTAGTAGCTATTGGTTCATTTTTATTGGACGTGCTTATGTCGAAATTAATTTTTCATTAAAATCTTTTTCATATGATAATGTTACCACATATTTTTTTCCTTTCCAAAATATAGTTGGGAGGTCTGAACATAAATCTTTTTCAAACTTATTTTTAATTTCTTCTATTTTACTTTTATATTTTTCCATGTCTAAACTTTCTTCAATAATTTTTATTTGTACATCTTCTTTCAAGAAAAGAATTTACTTTTGCAGAAAATTAATTTTAAAAATGTTCTGTAATTGGAAAGAATTAACATCGTGTTCAGAAATAGGATATAAAAATTTGAATAGAATGTGTTGTCCTAATATTTTTGTTTCAACTTTTTTCTCAGAAACAGAGAATGAAAATAACATTTGTAAGAATGGATTTTTTTAAGATGATTTTAATATTTAATCCCTTAATTAACATTAAACTTATTCTGAAGCAAATGTTATCCCTACCCTTTACTTGACTTTACCGGTCTTAAGCTTAAGCTAACTCTTTCCCGACTGGAAGGAACTCTAGAGTAGCTCCTTAGCTGCTAACTGGCTGGACAAGCGGATCTCGTGGCTTTCTTTCCTAGGCCTTTTCTTTGATTGAAAAGTAGTCCCCAGACTAAAGGAATAGCACAAGCGCTAATCTAAGGATAGTTTCATTCCTTCCCTAAGGATAGTTGAAATCAATCCCTATAGGGATGAAAAGAGAGCGTCTAAACAGAGTCCTGTGGGGATATAGAAAGATTTCGCCTCTCTTCGACTCTTCTGCTGATCGTAGACCATCCTGTGATTTCAAATCAAGAGATTCATTGAGCAATTCTTGAGTAAACTAATAGAATTCAAAGAATTAGCGTAGTATCAGGACTCAAACTCCCTCATCTAGATGCGAATAAGGCCCCTTACACTCAATAATCAAAGAAAGAATTTCTACTGTCTAGGAAAAAGAATTCTTCTTCAGTTCTCCCTGGCCCTCGAGAGAAAGAGAAGTCCAGAATTGGTGCATAGTTCTTATTAGCCGGGAAGAAAGATCTTTGAAAGCAAGAATCTCAGTCGATCAGAGGAATGAATCAGAAAGACCTTGAGCGAGGGAAAGAAAGAAAGAACTAAAGCGAGTGAACGAGGGAATTCAGAAGAGAAAGTGAAAGACTGCTTTTCCAGTTATTTAAAGAATAAGGACTGAATAACTTAATGATGGCCATCACGAGGAAGTCAAGAAGGCTCTTTTTCGGCCTCCAGTCACTAGCCCCGCCTTCGGCATCCCCCTCCTTGCATTTTGTAGAATTGGTTGTTGATAAACTTTGTTTGTTTTTTTTAAAAAAAACATTTTGATGGTATTAATCATTCTTCAACGCAATTCATATATGCTCCCGAGTATAATAACATGGCAATTCTACTAAAATCAAAATATTTGATTTTCATATGAGGATTTAACCAATAATTCCTTTATCCAAATAAATACTACCTTTAAGGTCTGAAATTTTCAAATCTTGCTAATAAGTCCTTGGATCATTTTTCCCTTGTCACTCTACTTTTCACAGTTGTGTGATTTCACAGTTAATTGATTTCACAATTATAATAAATTGATTTTTTCTCAAAATTTTAAAATGCAATATCTCAAAATCTTGAAATCAAAAAAATAATCTGAAACCACCGTATTAACTATATCGTTAAAATGTATCAAACAAGTATCTTAAAGATATGAATCAAATTTTAAAAATAAAAATTTTATTTTTCACTTGTAAAAATTGAAAAAAAAAATTATTTTTCATTTCTCAATTGATTTTACAAGTGTTTGATTTCACAGTTAGAAGATTACACAGTTGTGTCATTTTTTATTTTTCACTTGTAAAATCATTTCTCAATTGATTTCACAATTGTATTATTACACAATTGTGTATTTTTACAGTTGTTTGATTTCACAATTGTGTGATGATATATACCCTTTAAATAGTTGAGAAATCAATTTATTATAATTGTTACTCAATTTCATTTTTTTAAAGATGTTTAACTTTAAAGACATTCATTTCTCACTTGTTCATATATGAGTATACAACAACAACAACAACAACAAAGCCTTAGTCCCAAAATAATTTGGGGTCGGCTAACATGAATCCTCATATGTCATCGTGTGAAAAGGTTGTTGGAAAAAAAAATAATAAATAAATAAATAAAATAAAAAATAAAGATAAAAAAATAATAAAACAAAATAATAATAATAATAATAATAATAATAATAATAATAATAATAATAATAATAATAATAATAATAATAATAATAATAAATAAAAAAAAATCAGCCCCCCACATGGATTTTTGCCCTCCATTCCGGCCTCTTCAACACCATACTTTCATCCACTCCAAGTAAACTCATATCATTTTCAATCACTCTAATTCAAGTTTGTTTGGGTCTTCCCCTACCCCTCGCCATTTTATCATTTCTCCACTGTTCCGGCCTCCTAATCGATGCATCACTCGGTCTCCTTCTCACATGTCCAAACCACCTCAGACGATTTTCCCTCATTTTATCCTCAATGGGCGCAACTCCTACTTTACCTCTGATCACCTCATTCCCCATTCGATCCTTTCTTGTATGACCGCACATCCATCGAAGCATACGCATCTCTGCCACATTCATCTTATGCACGTAACACTGTTTCACGGCCCAACATTCGGAGCCGTAAAGCAATGCCGGCCTAATTTCCGTGCGGTAGAATTTTCCCTTTAATCTATTGGGCATGTCGCGATCACATAGAAACCCTGTGGCACTCTTCCACTTCAACCAACCTGCTTTAATCCTATGAGCCACATCACCATCTAATTCTCCATCCTTTTGGATAATGGATCCCAGATAGCGAAAAAACTCAGAAGCTTGGACAATATTTCCATCAAATGTGACCGCCCCTGCCTCCCTACTTCCAATTCTGCTAAACTTACACTCCAAATATTCAGTCTTGCTTCTGCTTAGTCGAAAACCTCGAGATTCCAAAGTGTGTCTCCACAACTCCAATTTACTTTCAACACCCTCTCTTGTCTCAGTTTCCTAGATATTTAAATTTAAAAACGAGCGAATGACATTTTTGGCCCCAAAGTTTAGGGGAGTTTCCTAATATGGGCCCTATTCTATCACTAATTACAATATAGGGTCAAAAGTTCATATTCTGTTAACGTTTCAGCATTTTTAACCAATTCCGTTAAAAAAATCCGTTAAATGGTCACGTGCAAGTCACGTGTCACTTAACGGATGATGTTTTTTAATACAAATTCTTTCGTTGTTGTTTTAATGTAACTTAAATGAAAATAAATTAACCATATGGTCCCTCAACTGATTTATAACTTTATAAAATTCCAAAACTACCCTTGTACAAAAAAAATATTACCCCTCCTCTCCCCTCTCACACACACACTTTATCTCTCTCTCATTAACTTTCTTTATCTACTCCATCTTCTTCCTCATCTTCCAATCCACCCACCTCCATAAGCTCACCCATCATCACCCTCTACCTCCACCCTTCACTCCCCTCTCGCCACCCCAACCTGACCCACCGCCATTTCCAATCAAGTCAAATAGTCAACGCAACAGCAAGCTCTTAAAAACTCCAACAATGGCGGACTAAAGAGAAGTAGAGGAGAAGATAGAGAAATTGAGACAGTAGCCAGGGCTAATTGCTTGAAGCTTCTACTCGTGTCGGCCCATCTATAAATCTAGACGGCTGTGTCTACACATGTAATATCTGTAGCAAGCAATTTCAGTCATCCCAAGCACTTGGCGGCCATTATGTGCCCCAAAAAATGCCTCCATTGAAGAAGGCTAAGAGCTCGGCCCTACCCGCAGAGCCAAAATTGGGTGGTCACGTGCAGCGGCAACGGCCGGCGGACATTAAGAAAGGGTTGAATTTACCTACAGTGTTGAAGAGGTCGAACAGTAAGTGGAGTTTGTGTCTGGATCTGAATTTGATGCCTTATGAGAATGATTTGAAGATGGGATTTCAGATGTCGTCTCTAGTTCTCATTTAATTAACTCTTTTTAATTTCTTAATTATTTTTTAATTGATTAGGTTGATTAATTAACACCATTTGTTCAAATATTTAGAGGGAGAAAGAAGAAAGGGAGGCAGCGACGACGGCAAGATCCAGTGAAGGGAATGCAGAACAGAGTTCTTGTGGAGCGGTGTTCCAGTGACTGGTGGCGTTGCATGACAGAGAGGGTGGTGGGAGAGGCAGAAATAGAGATATTGAATTAGTGGTCGGAGGAGTTGATGATGAAGATGATAGTGGAGGGTAGAGGTAGGGGGTGATGCTGGGTTAGCTGATGGAGGTGGGTGGATTGGAAGATGAGGAAGAAGATGGGGTAGAGAGAGAAATTTAAAGAGAGTGAGAGAGAGAGTGAGACAAAGTGTGTGTGTGAGAGGCGAGAGAAGGGGTAATGTTTTTTTTTGGTACAAGGGTAGTTTTGAAATTTTATAAAGTTATAAATCAGTTGAGAGATCATTTGGTTAATTTATTTTCATTTAATTTGCATTAAAACAACAACGAAAGAATTTGTGTTCAAAATCATCCTTCATTAAGTGACACGTGACTTGCACGTGATCATTTAACGGATTTTTCTAACGAAATTGGTTAAAAACCCTGAAACGTTAACAAAATATGAACTTTCGACCCTATATTGTAATTAGTGATATAATGAGGCCCATATTAGGAATACTCCATAAACTTTGGGGCCCAAAATGTCATTCGCCCTTTAAAAACTGAGACGTTCCTTTCTCATTTGTTAATAATTGAGCATTAAAACTGATAAATTCATCTCTCAATTTTCTCAATTGATAATACATTTTTTCGATGTTTGAATTTAAAGATCAATATATTGTCAAATACTCTTTATACAAATGTGAAATCAATTTCTTATCTATTTGGTTTAAAGATGAGTGTGCTGTCACATACTCTTTAAATAAATGAGAATTCAATTTTTGGTTGTTTACTGGTGGTAATGATGAATTTGTTGTCACATAACATTAAAAATAACATAAATAAATTTTTATATTGTTTATTGCTAATGATGAAATATTTTCTCATATACCCTTAAAAAATCATACTCTCAATCTTATCGTTTTTTAAAGGGGCAATTATCAATTAGTCCCTAATTCTAATGAATTCAACCTCCTAATCCATGGAATATGAGAATCTATCATTAGGTCCCTGACTTAGTGATGGATACGCGTGTCCCTGGTAATTGATGAAAAATACGTTTGTGCCACTCAATTAAATGACATGGACGGACGTGCATGAAAGAATTTTAGCTCTATGTCATTTTCTCTCTCCTCTTTCTCTCTCTTACTTTTTTTCCACCTCAAAACTTTAAAATGAAATATCTTAAGATCTAGAAATAAAAAAAAAATCTGAAACCACCGGTGTGTTCGTATCGTCAATACGAATCAAACTAGTAGCATCAACATATAATCTGGAGCAAATTTAAGAAGTTCACAGTTTTTACAAGTTCACAGTTGTTTTGATAAGTTCGCATATTTGTTTAGTTAAGTTCACAGTTGTTTTTAGAATTTTATAACCTTTATTTTTACAATTTTATGAGATTATTTGGCCTATTTGTTAAGTTCACTGTTGTTTTTTGTTAAGTTCATAGTTGTTTTAGTCCTTTATGGCCTCTATTTTTGCAATTTTATGGGATTATTTGACATTATTTGTTATGTTCACAGTTGTTTTTACCTAAGTTCACTGTTGTTTTTTGTTAAGTTCACAATATTTTTAGCTAAATTCATATTTTCTGCATGAAAATGACTATTATTACTTAATTCACAGATTTTTTTAGTTAAGTTCACAGTTGTTTTAGTTAAGTTCACAATTGGTTTTAGTCTTTTATAGCCTTTATTTTTGCAATTTTATGAGATTATTTGACCTATTTGTTAAGTTCACTGTTGTTTTTTGTTAAGTTCACAATTGTTTTAGTCCTTTATGGCCTATATTTTTGCAATTTTATGAGATTATTTGACATATTTGTTATGTTCACATTTGTTTTTACTTAAGTTGACTGTTATTTTTTGTTAAATTCATAGTTGTTTTAGTTCTTTATATGGCTCTATTTTTGCAATTTTATGAGATTATTTGACATATTTTGTTATGTTCACAGTTGTTTTTACTTAAGTTCACAGTTATTTTTTTGTTAAGTTCACGGTGTGATAGATACAAAACATGTGCCTTGAAATGTTGATATTTGGTGGTACAAGTGACTTTTAACCGCCTCAGAGTTGCGAGGAAGGAACCATAATTAAGGTGTTCAATAATTTATAGAACAAAATTCTTTTTATATTCCCTCCATCTGGAAATTGATCAAATTAATGACAAATTTCAATAAATTCTTCTCATTTTGGGAGAGAGGACGCAGAAGGCAGAATATATATACATCATTTTTTATTTTTATTTTGAAAGAAGGAGGCTGAATATGAACTCCTAAAAATTGCTCGATGTAATGTTAAAAGTACGGGTCATGAATAACACTTCAGAAACTAAACAAATTGACATCAAAACTGTAACAAAGAATGATCATTATCTTTGAAGAACAACAAATTCACACAGAAATAGAAGATTCCTAAATAATAAATAAATTTTGCAAATCAATCCAGCCTCTTCAAACTTGATCTTCATCTTCGCCATTTGATTTTGTAAGCCTAGAGGCTAAAACGTAGCTTGAAGATAATCCACAACATTCTTATCCAGTTGAAACGCTTTGGTCAGAACTTCACTGGAATAGGCGGATTTGATCTGATGGGTTTTTGGCTGGGACATGAGGGAAGGCACTGGATTCTTCAAAAGAGATTGATGGCAGACGCGATTGTAAGTGCTCCAATTTGAGCTTGTTAGTATTTTCGTTAGAAAATTAACGAAAGTTATAACATTTCTAACAATTCCTAACATTCCTAACATTTCTAACAAAGCAAGGGCAAAATGGGCATTGTTATTTAAGGATAAACCAAGGAAAGGAATCAAAAAAGCAAAAGAAATAGTCAAAAACCAAAAATAGAAACTGCTGGAACAAAAACTGGCTGTTAATTTGATTTTTTTTGAAAAATATTCCTTGTGTCCAAAGCCTGAAGCTGTAATTAATGAACAGTGCACGCTGAAGGACATATCCGCGCGGATGAGATTGTCATTTTCAGAGGGCTATAAATTGAGGCCTTCAGTCTCAGAAATAAGAAGAGAAGAACACAATTCACAGCTGCACCTTGGCGAAAATACTTGAGAAAATAGTGAGAATTCCCTTGAATTGTCACTCTTTTTTCTTGATTATCTTCCCAAATCTCACTCACTCAAACACTCTCATATTCAAGCCCTAAACACTCTTACATTCAAGCCTTCAAACACCAAACACAAGGAAGATAGGTATAACCTCCCTCTCCTTACCCTAAAATTCATCCATGCATGCATTTTCAAGCTACAAAATGTAGTTCATTCATCTTCTTGTCTTAGATCCAAGAAGATCACCATGGAAGTTCATATCCATGGATGATCTTCTACAAGGATCAGCATTATTTTCAAAGCTTTCTTACTTTCTTGCAAAGAAAACACATTTTCAAAACCCTAAAACTCATTTTCATACATCAAATCTCATTTTCAAGGATAAAATTCCCCTTCCCAAGCAAATGAAGTGCTTAGTCCTAATGTACCCCAAGGATGGTTTGATATAGTTGATTCACCACTAAAATGTCAAGTGATCACTAATCAAAACCTAGGGAAATGGGGACAAGCATGGATGCCAAACCCCCCTTTAAATCATGTTTTTCTTCCTTGAGAAGTTGCTGTCCAGTAGCAATTTTCTAAGACCCCAGTCCATGGTCTAATTTTTTGGACATAGATAAAATTGGAATTTGGTGTTTACTACAAAACACTTTTTGTAGCCAACATCCAGAGCTTTCCAGAAATATTTTTACTTTATTTTTTACGTGATTAAAACTCCCTTTTTCAAATTTTCTTTTGAAGGTCAAATCACCAGTCTCCGGGAGTCCAGATCTCATATCTGAGATTTCCAGAAGGTTTTGAGTCCTCAAATCTTCTTCAAAATAGAAAATGCTTTCACAGAAATCTTATTTGATGTGTATGGAACAACTTTCATTCTCTGAGTTTTCTCAGATTATGAAGTTTTAAAGCCCTTAAATCTATTTCAAAATCAAGTGTCCACTGCCTTTTTCATTCTGGCAGAAGTGCTCTTCAACTTCCAAAAATCTTTTGAGTACCAAAACTCAACCCAAAAATCATCCAAAAAATCATGGGATCTGTCCAAAGTCTAATAAAGAATTCCCAATTTTTACTTTTCTGAGTTTCAACTTATTTTGGCCAACACACACACACACAAATGATTTTCAGCTTGGAAGACTCGTTTTACGAGGCATTCCGGGTGCACACTAACGTCCTTCCCGGCGTGTAACATGACCTCCGAACCCAAATCTCTAATCCCGGGCATTTTTCAAAGTTTTGGACCTTAAAACAAAAATGGCGTGGCGACTCCGTCTTTTTTTTTTTTCCGATTTTATTTGATTTTCAAAGAAACGCAAAATCGAATTCTCCCGCAAAAATTTTGGTGGCACATCATCACAGTGGCGACTCCGCTGGGGAAGTAGCTTTTTCTAAAAAAAAATGATATTTGGTATATCGGTGGAAACCATTAAACTTCCCGTTATCGCCTTCTAACACGAGTCGGGGATAAATTGTGGTTTAACAATCCCACGTACCGGTATCATCGTTTTCAAAAAAAAAGAAAAGCTTTTGAGGGTCAAGCTTCCGTCCCGGCTTTAAAAATCATTTGTTGTGTGTGTTGATTTTTGCACATTTTCGTGTTGTTTTGGCCGCCTCGGAAAAAGTCAAAATTTTGACTGTCGGAATCATGTCCCTAACTGTCGGAATTTTTGTGCTTATGTGCTTATGTGCTCATTTTAAAAAAAAAAATTCAAAAAAAAAGATTTTCAAAAAAAAGAAAATTTTCAAAAAAAATCATGCATCATATTTTTAAGACACATAAAAAAAATTCTATTTTACTCGTAAAAGAAGATAGATCGCTTGCACACTACGCGCACGTGACCTTACACCGCACACTACGTCCCAAACCCGGGAAATCCTTGTCGCGCCCGTTTGGTCTTATTACGCCTCTCGGTGCAAGCACAGTGACTACCCAAACATCCCATGGAGCCTCGTGTCGACCATGCACTTGTCCGTGACACACTTTGTCCGAGACCCGTTGGTTTTTAGTTTGGTCCGTGTCATGCCCCGTCTCGTGTATAGACCTTTCCTTTCAAGCCTTTGTCGGCATACCGACTCAATATCTTTCGGGACCCTAATCGCCGACTTCGCCGGTTTTCCGCCGCAGACTTTGACCAAGATATTGACCGGCGCCTTGACTTCGGCTCGACCGGCACAAATTATACACCGACTCCCATCATTGACACCGAGTCATCAAGGATTAATGATTATTCCATGCCTAATTACGGCTTAACCGACGACAAGTCAAGATCAATTGTGGACGCTTATCACCCAAATCATGCCGACTTTTTGTCGAGCCCTCGACATGATCTTGACTTTGATGTCGCCTTTGTCCGTAATTTACATCGAATGCTCATTAAGACTCGATTACCCGCCGACTTTTAGGATCGTTTTCTTTCGGTCGGTGGGACCCGCTTGCCCTATAGGACCCTCGCCCGGGCCGTCCACCCCGGGAGGTCGAAATACGTGTGGAATACGAGGGCTTATAGACGTAGTGACGGGGCCCACCGATCCAGATCTAGAGTAGTTTGCGAAAAGAAGAGCAATCTTTTCCAACCGATTAGGTTAATAAAACATGTTTTAAGTAAACGTGAACAAATAATCGCATGTTGCATGAGCCCAAAGCCCAAACACTTACCCTCCTTCAATTCCTGCACATCCGAACCCTCGTGTCTTTCCCCGCAGCCTCCTCACAAAGGTTGGTTCCGACACCGGGTCACCGATTGATTAGTTGGGAAGAGTCAAGCGCGTCATCGCCTTCGCCGTTTGTTCCGACTCCGGGTTTCGTAATGTCTCGCATCATCCGGTAATGATGGGGACAACGTCACTCCGCCTCCCGGGACCCCTCGCATGCAATAGCAAAGGGAATCGCTAGCAGAATGTATGAGGTTACGACAGAAGCACAAACTTGAATAGCCTTATGGAGGCTATCAAAAGCCATGGTTTGGCCGCCACCTCAATCCCGATGGCACCTTCACCGTGGAAGAAGACGAGGATGCCAATCCCACTCTCGCCGCCCGACTACTCCAGATGCCACCACCCACCTCCTATGGTGCCACTACCGTAACCCATGCTCCTCGATCTCGGTCGCCCCAGCTCCCCCAGCCTTCGTACTCACCGGATCCATGCAGCTCGACGGCACAAACCGCCGTAGTCCCTCGCTGGGACAAAGCCGCACGGAATGTCTTCTCACGGTTGGTTATCTCTAATGCCCCAACAAATTGGAATACCACCTCGCCGAACCGATCAATCCGACCTTCAAAGCAATGCCTACTAGTTCGGAATGCCGCCACATGCCTTACGGGCCAGAGCCCTCCTCGTAATGATGTTAGTTCACCAAGCTCACACAAATCCATTTCTCACTGTGGTTCGATGGGTTACCAAACCTCCATCCCTGTCCATCCGAATCACCAGACCGCAAGCATTCTTGGTTATACACCATCGCTCAACCACCCATGCAATTCAACAATGTGGACAGCAGCTCGCACCTAAGCCTACTTATGGGCCTCACTCCGGAAATCCAAGCTATCCGGCTACATCGGGCTGCCTCCACCTACTTTGCCGCTGAAAATCAACAAGCAGCCGCAAGGTTCTATCCCTTCGCCTGTGCTCCTACTCATGCTCCCCGGGCAATTTGGGCCAAGGACAAGTTTTCACCTACGTCCCCGGATCGGCCGTTCTCCACCACCCGCCCGCCGATGGTAGATCCTCTCTCTAACTCAGCCACTAGCTTGAATGCCATGGTTCCCGCCACAAGACCCTCATCTCGGCTCTCGGTTCATGGAACAACACAAGGAAATGAAAGCGCGTATCGTCGAATTGATCGCCAAGAAGTCTCGGCTTCCGGCCTACTGCACCCGACTCCATTGTTCCCCGCCCCACAAATTCGTGATGCCTAACTTGGACCTCTTTGATGGTACCGCATGCCCGAAAACTCACTGGGACACATATACCTTGGCGATGAAGGCCAAAGGATGCACCAATCGCCAGCTGGGTCGACTATTTCACTATCTTTGAAGTCCAAAGGCTCTAAAGTGGTTCTTCCATTTGAAACCCGAAGCCGTGGCTACATGGGACCAGATTACCAATGCCTTCACAGAGAAATATAAGGCCAACTTGGAGTGGGAAACAAATAGGGTTGACCTACAAACAACAAGGCATAGGCCCCGATGAGAATGTTGGGGACTTTTACAAGCGATGGAATCGAAACTCAGAAATGGCAATCCCTCCTTCCGAAGAGGAACAACTGGACATCTTCCAACATGCCTCGAAACCACATCTCGAGAGCCTCCTCGTCACTTCCCGTACTCGACTTACGGGCCATGGTTAACTCCAGCCTAAGTTCGAAAAGGCTTACAATCAAGAACCTGGCCGCCGCACTCGCTACGTATATCGGGCTCCTCCCGCAAACACCGCCTCGCTCCCGCTAAAGGCAAAGAAATGATTAACTATGCGGGACAGAATGTAATAACACAACTCCTTTTGCTCCCGTAAAACCGCCGAGCCTGCACTCACGAGTCATGAACCTCGAAAACTTTGGAATGCCTTCGAATGACATCTTTAGGGGACTGGGTGAAAGAAGGCTTGCTGCGGCCTTTGGAGAATTTCCAACCCAGAATCCGAATGCTCCCGTGGATACTACAAAGTATTGTGCTTTTCATCAAGCTCACGGACATCCGACCGACAACCGCTTTTACTCCGAAAAAGGCAATCTGTGACCGATAGAGCAAGGAAAGTTGGAAGGCCCCGAAGGGCCTAATACAGCCAAAAATCCTTCTCGCCAAGGAACCATAATCGTAAACATGATTGAATGCGGAGAATCCTTCGCATGCCCAGAAGATGCCGATGAAGCTTCCCAAATACCCATGGCCAACCTTGTCGAGGATCCCGAGTTCGGATTCCCCTCGCCTTGAGGATATCGAACGAATCAACCCACTCGTCTCATGTCGCCGAGACTCCTTGCAAGAATACGAGGCCCGCTATTTCTCGGATGAAGGGAAAGCCAATACCGGAGAACTGGGATGTTCCTGGCCAAAACATGAAAGAGCCATTTACACAAGATGGTTAGAGCAAATCAAGAAAGATTGAACAAGAAAGCTTCAGCGGCGCTCGTATCAGCTTATCAAAGAAGAAGCCGAAGAACATCTGGAGCTAGTACACTTCGCAAACCGGCTATTGGAGAAGTCGAATACGATCCCAAAGGCAAGAAACCGATGAATCGAGAGGAGGAAGAATCCTTCTACATTCTACTCTCGGTGTCAAATACGTGCCACCCTCTCACTCTTCCCCGCAGCTTCGGGAGGAGAAGCCGAGTCACAATTACCACTTCCGTGAATGGGAGCATATGACAATTTCTGCGGCCGCACGCACCCATATTCCCTAACGAGTTTGATCGGCATTCCTCTCGGCCGAAATCCCGTAGTATGGGAAGAAGATTCCGATGACAATGACGACGACGATGACGAGAGCGAAGAGTCAACCGAGGCCCCGCATCCGGAAACAATCTGGAACAATCATGCCGAAAATGAGCCCATGGGAGCCGTGCACAATGGCGGTTATCGCCAAGCTGGCGATGAAGGACCACCGGAAAATGCAAGTCAAATGCCAGGGGATGGGCCCCCAAGAGCCGCACTCGTAAGATGCACTTGTGGTCGTGTCCTGATACTTCAGAGGATGAGGGACAACAAAGCCCGCGCCCAGATCCGTACATATCCGAAATCCTAGAACACAATGTTCCTTATAAGAACCTGACTGGCGAATGGAAAGGATTCATTGAAGCACTGGTCGAGAACGGAGGGTTTCAACAACCAGAAGATGAGGAATTCGTAAACGTCATCGGATCTTTTTCTTCTTTCCCGAGAACGGATGGCATAACAACCGTATGGTCACAACCGGGCCACTGAGCACGCGAGTGCCTTCAATCACTAAAAAGGGTTATCGATCTCGAACGTCTCCCCAGCTGGGCTTTCATACCTATGGATCCACATGACGCCTTCCTAATTGCTCCAGTGCCCGACAATGGACCCCGGGTCCTCCTTATTTGGACCCAGATCTATCGAGCTGCTACATCAAACTCTGAGGGGGAACGTTGCCTATCCTTCACTTGTGGCTGCCCTACTTGCAAAGGCGAAAGAAAAAAGATGTATGATGAAATGGAGGCTGATAGCCATAGGACCAAAGAAACTTCGGAAGACGAATGTGAGATCGAAAAGCCGCCGAGTCCCGACAATAGCGACTCTTGTTGCATGATAACTATGAGCAAGGCAAAGCATGGGAACGACCCGAGGACGCCCTAGCTCGTGTGGGCCATCCAAGGGGCAACAACACAACCCCTGCACTCAAAGGCCTCGTGACTTGGGAAGGGCCATGAGAGCCGCCCAGAAGGAGCCAAGATGTACCAACCCTCACCGTTGCTAGACTCCGTCGTAACTAAAGGGGCCGATAGCCAAAAAAGGCTCCCCTGTGATCTTAGCAAGACTCAAGAAATCTACCAAGAAGCGACCGATGAGGAAGTTAACCCGTTGACCCGATCCGGGCAAATCTTCCAAGGGAATCCCAAGGCAGATAAGAAGGCCACAGATCAAGCACCTGGGGAGAACCGCCGCCCCTATGCTAAGACAGTCGAAGCTCCTGACCCCGAAAAGGAGGACCTCGTGCTCACCCAGTTGAAGCAAACCCAGGCCAACATCTCTCTGTGGTCCCTACTCACCTCATCCTATCCCCACAAGCTAAACCTGGAAGAAAGCCTGGCCCGCACTCTAGTCCCTATCGATGCTACTCCCGATGACGTGGTACACCGATCGGAAACATCCACTACGGGAACATAATCACTTTCACGTATCTCGACCTCCCTCAATTTGGGGCCGATCATAACGAGCCTCTCTTCATCACACCCAATTGGATGAACGACGCCTCCTCGGGTCCCGGTTGATAATGGGTCCGGAATGAACATTCTTCCGGCAAAGATCATGAGCCCGCTTGATATCAAGACTACGTACTCAAGCCTTCCTCCCTCACGCCAAAGCTTACGACTCGACATCCTCGAGCAAGCCCTGAGTTGCTACCTTGACCTTTCGGTTTGGACAAATTGATACTCTGTGGGAATTCCAGGTTATTGACATCCCGATCACTTTTAATGCCTTATTGGGAAGACCTCGGCCGCATCAGTCAAAGGGTCGCCTCAAGCCTCCACCAAAGGTGTGAAATTCGCCTCGAATGGGGACCCGACGACCATTTATGGGGATTTAGTCACCTTAGAGGGCACTGACATGTGTGGAATACCTATTCTCGAAATCAAACATGATGAGGAAGGTCTCATGCTAATCGGCTTCACGGCCGAGCCTCCCAAAGCCCAAGTGTGCAACATAGATCCGACGATCACTTGGTATAAAAATCCCACCGGCCTTGAAAATGATGAGAAAAATGAGCTATCTACTCCGGCCTCTGGGCCTGGGAAGCACCAACAAGGAACTCACAAACTCATCGAGGTGAAAGGACAGTAAAACTCGCCACGGCCCGGGATATGAGGCCTCTCGCTGACACCGCAAAAGGAAAAGGATTTGAAGCCATCACAGAAGGGTCCCTGGCCGACGACCCTAAATCTCTCCCCTTCGCCCTAATTTGGCCGACTACTTTGTAAAGGGTCCCACACAACCGGGTAACATCACGTAACCCACTCCTACGTAAGAATGGCTAAAGCTACAGGATAGCCTCAACAAGTTCAGGGGAGCCAAAGCTAACCCGGTTCGTAGAATGTTCCTGGATCTACCCAAGATACCCAGGGCTACCACTACCATGAAGAGTGAGTACACTTTCAAAGGCGTGCCAAGCCTAGTGGAACAGTTCGAGAAGCTCACAACCACAATCCCTACTGCCCAGGAAGGTCCGAAACCCGAGTTTGAATTGACCGTGCCAAAAGCCAAAGCCGCGTAAGTCTTTTTCAGATGATCGGGATGGTCCGATCATGCAACAATTGTTCGGGGAAGAGATCCGTGTGCCGACCCGATTGATTTCAGCTCGCCCAAAGAAATGGTAGCAATGATCGAGGGAGGAGAAATGTAAACGAGACATTCCCGAGTCATGAGGTCCCTGACAGCAATGCCGTTAAAGAATCGGGAAACTCTCTCTCAGGCTCGTCCGCGACCGAAGAACAAATGATCACCAAGCCTGGATTGGTCTTCCATCCCTTTGTGTCAATCTAGAAAAAGTCCTCCGAGTCTTTCATTGTTAAGGTCGAGTCTCTAGAGTCGTCCGACGGCCTTACGCCTGAAGACTACGAATCTGTAGCAAATGCTTTACTTCCTTTTCGTTCTCAATGAAATGACCTTTCCGAGTATCCCTTGATTGCCAATTTAACTAATGATGAATTAACTAAAAAAAAACATTTAATAATAATTCATTAGATAAAGAAGCAGGCACATTAAAAAAAAAATCAAATCAAACAAAAAAAAATCTTTAAGCAGGTTGTTCGAAAAAAAAAAAGGAAAATCGAGCCCAAGCTGCCGAAGAGATTTTGACGAGTGTGAATCTGGGAACTGCGGAAGAGCCTAAAGAGACGCAGATTGGTAGGAACTGAAAAGGATGCCTTACAAAATCCTACAAAATCCTTAAGGAATGTTGCCCTCTTCATCAAAGAGAACATCATATGCCGATACGGGTTGCCAGCCAAAATCATCTCAGATAATGGATCCCACTTCGAAGGGGAATGCGACAGCCGCCGGCGTAATTCCGAATAACCCGTCACAAGTCATCTCCCTACAGCCCCAAAACCAACGGAGCCGTCGAAGCAAAGAAACAAGACTTTGGAAAACATCATCCGGAAAATGGCCGTCCGAGGCGTAGATTGGCCCGAGAAGCTACACTGCACTCGGGGCTACGTAACATCGGGCCGTAACAAAGAATCGGGAAACACCGTTTGCCCTCACATACGGAATGGAAGCCGTGCTCCCAATCGAATTGGAAATCCCCTCACTCCGTGTGCTGTTAGAAAGCCAGATCAACGAGGTCGAATGGCTCCAAAGTCGCCATGATGAATTGGCCCTGCTAGATGAGCGACGATTGAAGGCCATGGAACACATCCGAGCCTACCAAGGGAGAATGGCCAGAGCCTTCGACAAGAAAGTAAAGCATCGGGAGATCCGAGAAGGTGATCTCGTTTTGAAAGAAAAGCCCCCTGGCCCGTGTCAACCCGCTGCAAATGGGAGCCCGTCTGGTCGGGCCATACATGTCACCGTAAAATCTTTTCCGTGAGGAGCCATGCAACTTGCGTGCACCTCGACGGAAATCCCTTGCAGACACCCAAATAATGGTGACAAGCCGCGCAGATACTAAGCGTAAAACAAAAAAGAAAAAAAGAGTGCTAAAAGAGTAATACCCAACTAGGTTGAAAACCCGAAAAGGGCGGCCTAGGTAAAAAACAGGGTTGCACAAAAAAAAAACAAAAACAACAACAAAAACAAAAAAAACAAAAACAACAACAAAAAAAAAAAATCAGGTTGAACTACGAAGACCTGAGCTCCTCAAAATGAGGGGAACGTAGGCAGCCGAAAACGGTTCGGTCTAAAGCACAAATAAAAGTCAAAATCTGACATCAATACACTGATCAGACCATGAAAGTGTCTCGAAAAACTCTAAAGCAATTCAAATATTCATTACAAGTTAAAAACTTTTTGATGAGTCTAAGCCCGATTCATTCCTACAGCTGGCAACCTCGCTAAAAGAAATTAAGATACATAATCAAACTAATGTGTCTCGCCATGACAAGAAAGTGGATACTGAAACCTCGCAGTCACTCCATGCCACTCGAACTAGCCTCTCCCCTCTTCTTCCCCCTTCGGTGTCTTCTTCTTCGAACAGAAAATGTCGGTCTTCCTCCTACCAAGCTCGGTATAGGAACAGGATCTATCAAACCACTCCGTCAGTGGCCTCGGTAGCCCTAGCGTCATCTCTCATCTCCCCGTAGCCTAGCCGAGTAGCATAGGAGTCCTCCTCTCCTGCCTCTTGACATAAGCTTCATAATCGGTCACCACATCTCCGCTCCTGTCATGAGGGTTGGCCCTCGCCTCGGCCCTCCTCCTCTCGAAAACTGTCAGGTCCTCCGCACCCACAATGGCCTCACGCCGTCTCAAAATAGCCATCTGAGTCTCTCCCAAATGCCTCTCGTACTCAATCCAGTACCAAGTGGTCGTGAACACAGGTCTCAGACGCCTGAGGATAACCCGAGGAGGAAAGACGTCATACCTCCACGCTCGGGAAAGAAAGGAAAACACCGAAGGATCATCCATAGAAACAGGAGCCACCACCCTGGTGGCTATATCATCAAAATCCTCCAAAGGAACCTGCTGTGAATGTGGTGCCCAAATTTTGTTTTTGTTGGATTCACGCGAGTTTGAAGACATCCGAGTTATTTTGAAAAACGGAGTCGCCACGCCATTTTGATTACCTCAAAACTTTGAAAAAAATGTTTTTACTTGGGTTCGGAGTTTAAGTTACCCCTTGGGAAGAACGTTTGGCGTTCACCCAAAGTGCTCACGGAGCAAGTCTCCCAAGATTTCAAGCAATCGTGCTTGCTTGCGTGCTTTCTTGTGTGCAATGTGTTTGAGAAAAAGGGGGGGGGAATGTCCCAAGTTGTCTTCCGGACGTACAAACCATTTGTTGGTTGTCGCTCGGGATTCCTTGGAATTTTATGTATTTGGGATTATGATCCCGTCCTCATCTTATGACTTGTGATCATCGCATTTTAACCTCGGGACCCTTGGGACTTGCGTGATCGAGAGAATGTCTCTCTTTTTAGTCAAAGATGAGGTTCTTTAGAAAAGGAAGGTCCTTAGCCCATCAATCCTACGCTTTAAGACGGTCGAGCTCGTATAGATGCTTCATACTCTTTCTTAAGCGATAATTGGAGATATAGGGTTCAAGGTTGTCCCTTTCTAAAGAAATATGGAACCTTTAATGGAAGGAACGATGTAAAGATAGGATCTTTTACACCGGTTCGTTCCTAGGTTGCTAATGGGGACATGGGGGAAATGCATGCAAAAATGAAATTTTTAGTGAAAAGATGACATTTTTGGTGTAAAGAATGTCTTTTGATTGCAAGGGATGCTTTTTGTGTAAAGAAATGATTTTAATGCATGAAAATAGGATTTAGGTGCAAAGGATGCACCTTTATGTATGAAAATGGTATTTTAATAAAAAGATGGCATTTTATGTACAAAGATGTTCCTTTGATGCGAATGATGCTGCTCTGTATGCAAATGTTTTAGTTTAAATGCATATTGATGCATTAGAAAAGGCAAACATCGGGACATTAACGAAAAGATGAGGATTCTGCAAACTGGCTACTTATGTCGCGTGACATAGGCTACCTATGTCGCGTGACATAACAAGCCATTTTGCGAAGCTTCAAATGTATGAGATTTGCAGAGGTAACAAGGCACCAAAATGGTCAAGTTACTTCGCAAAACAAATCTCGTGAGAGAATGTTTATCAATAATGAACACTTCAAGAGGGTGTGGATATGCGGGATCCACACTCATCTTGAGTGTTCATGCGAAACCAAGTCAAGCCGGAGCCTTTACATGCAATAGTATGCAAATGGATACGGATCTAAGCACTATGAGGATAAAGTATGCATCTTTAATCGAAAAACAACATTATCAACGCATTTAGCATAGAGATTTCACATTCAAAGGAGATAGAGAGTGGAAAAGGGTAGAAAATCGTTACCCTTGAAGACCACGACTCCCTATATCAAGTTAGATATAGGGGCCTTCAAAACAGCAACCTCCGGGCTGAAATTGAGCCTTGGTTCCTTGAGAACTCCTTGGTTCTTTGATGTGTATATGAAGTGTGTGTGTGGGAAGTGTGTGTGGGATTGATTTGGGAGGATTGGTGTGGTTTGGGAGGTATGTGAGGAGAGAGGAGGCTTCTGGGCGTATTCCCTATAGAGGGGGACTGAGGGGTGGAAGAGGTGTGTGTAAAATGAGAGGTGAAGGCCTCTATTTATAGGTCGCCGCATGGGCTTGTTATGTCGCACGACATAACAAGCCATAATCGCTTTCCTTCTAGAAACATGCAAGGTGGCAACCTTTCTAGAACTTTTCATGGCCTATTATGTCGCACGACATAAGTAGCCACTTCCGCATTCTTCTAGAAACATGCAAGGTGGCAAGCTTCTAGAAGTTTTCATGGCCTATTATGTCGCACTTCCACATAAAGTAGCCACTCCTAGCCTCTTCTAGAAACATGCAAGGTGGCAGCTTTCTAGAAGGGTTTTGGAATTAAGAAAAACGTGTTTCTTAATTACCAAGCATTCCCTTCAGCCCTTAAAAGGCTTGGAACATTTCCGAAATTATTCAAACCGTAGGAAAGTCCGAGGAATTACCGAAAAATTACCGAATTGCCGGAAAAATTAACCCAAGGCATGAGCCGATTTGGGTACTTACTAGAAGCCCCTCGGCAACGTCACTTGCAGGCGAGTGGGGTTGTCGATAGAAAAGGATCCAATCGGCGAATGCCGAGACGAATTGGGTGACTAAGTTGGTCGAGTGGCTGGACCTTTCATGAAAGGCTACCCGCGTATCCCTGAGGAATCAAGCCAGGCCGTAGTTCGTAATCCACTGGGGGAAAGGGGGCGTCATATGTGACGAATTGGCTGAACCTACAGGAGGCTACCTACGTATCCCTAATCAAGCCAGTCGTAGTTCGAGCTTTGACTAGATCGAAATGTTATTCCTTCAA